>CAUYQG010163219.1:0-23223 GCA_963574415.1 Tarsius wallacei
GGGCGTGGTAGCGCGCGCCTGTGGTTCCAGCTACTTGGAAGGCTGAGGTGGGAGGATCGCCGGAGCCTAGCAGGTCGAGGCTGCGGTGGCCAGAAGTGGCCACTGCACTCCAGTCTGGGCGACGGAGTGAGACGCCAACTCAAAAAAAAAAAAAAAAAGAATAAATACACCAATGTTTCATAAATAAATTCCAGGTTTTGTTGGATCTCCCCTCACACTTAACTACAGAGGTGTTAGTGGCATGATCACATGAAATCAGAGTACAGATGAGAATGCCACACTAAGCCCATGGGATCCAAGTTGGGGAGTGAAGAAAATTAACCCAGGGGGTATTCTCTAAGGGAAGAGAAAAATAAGGGGTCATTCTGGACTAGAAGTTGTGAGGTCAAAAGTCTAGCCTGGTGAAAATAAAAAAGTAAGAAAGCTAGCAGGGCTGGAAGCAAGATTTCTGAGTTTAAAATTTCAGATGCATAATTCTTCTGGATGACAGGAAGGTCTTAAGAGTGGCCTTGGAAGTAAAAGACTCATGAGAGGAAAAGTGTTAGGGCCGTTGAGTCATCCTGGCTCATGGGTTGGCACAGAGGTAGAAGAGAAGACAGTGAATCATACAGCATCCTCTTCTATGAGTGAGTGTGGGGAGTAGATACATAGAAACACTGAGGTAGAGACAGATCAATGTAAAGAGAAAAAGTTTAAAGGTTTTTGAATAAACTAATGCTCAAGTCGCATAATAATGTTTGGAAATTGAAATGGATGGTTTTCATAGTCAGTAATTCCTTTTTTATGCCACTTTACATAACAACAGTAGACATGTAGACATTTAGGTTGAATCTTTAGAAAGAGACTGAACTTAGTTCAAAACAATAAATTATTTTGAATTTTAAAATAAGTGCTGGAAATCCAGAGCAAACTAAAATCCTGAAAGCCTGGCTTTTAATAAAAGAAAAGGGTAGGAAGGGTTTTTTGAGTCTTTTCCTCAAGAACTCAAAGCATAAAGTTGTAAGAAAAATAGAGTTGGGGGGATAAAAGCCACAAAAGCATTGCCAGTTTTTCTAACACAAATGAAATGTTTTGCCATTTCTTTTATTTTATTTGATATCTCATTGTGGGATTTGGGGCAAAAAATTTATTTCTAGGACAGATATGAAACTCTAGCTCTAGCAGGATATGTAAGCCCCCAAAATAAGAGAGATTATGTCCCCTATTCAGTCCAATGAGAGGCAGGACCTCGAGAGGAAAATGACTGAAGGCCCAGATGAATTTGGAAAGATCTCAAGACCTTCATCTGACACCCAAGAGTATACACAGCTCAGAAAGACCTCTAACTTCTTGACAAATTTCAGGCTGACATTAGATAAATTATAAACAGAGTGAGGTGTCTGGAGAGGTCAACTTGAGAGCTACCTATTAGGTCCTTCTTAACGCTAGAGCAGAGCAAGAAGAGAATGCTCATGTACCTGGAAGGGCTTGCACTTGTAGCCAGTAGGAGGTCTTGAGATCAGAATAAGGAAGTCTGCAGAGGGATCAGAGACCATGGTGAGGTATAGCTATCTAAGATGATGGATTAAGGATCAAGTCCCAAGAGCAAAAAAACAGACGAAGTCACATCTCAGTTATTGCCAGAGAACAGTGTTTGCTGATTGGATACTCCAACCCCTTGTATTTAGACAGCCTCAGGGGAAAGACTTAATGGGGAATTCATATATTAGTTATTTAAACTCCTGAATTGTACTCACAGGTTTTGGAAATTACTAAATCAACTACCATGATGTCTGAGTTTGCCTAGAAGTTACGAGATTAGTTACTGTTTTCTGCTATCAGACAAAATGATTTTTAAAAAGATCAACTTTATTTAGATACAGAAAAACCTTTCTACCCATTGGGGAGTGTGGCCTTTGAAACTACCAATCTCACTAACATTTTTGTTTAGTACATTCACATAGAAGTTCTGACTACATGAAATGCCATTTCTTCCACCCCACACAGCTGCCTCTTTCTCAGTCAAGTCTAAGTTTAAATGTTACTCTTCAGAGAAGTTTGTCCTTTCTACCCTACCTTAGTAAGTCCAAGCCCCTCTACTTAACCAAGACATACACACACACATACATACACACACACTCACACACACGCACACACACACACCAACACACACACACACACACACACACACACACACACACCATTTATTCTCTATCAGGCTCCTAGGTTCATTTCCTTTATATCACTTTCCTCAATTTGCTGTTTCACAGTTATTTGTGTGATTATCTATTTAATGTCTTTCTTATAGTACAACTTTGTTATCTCCATAAGGACAGAAATAATGTCTGTTTTATTATCATAGTATTCTATGCCTAGCACAGGCTTAGCTGTTTGTAGCAGCCATTCAATAAACATATGTTGAATGACTATGCCTAGTTGTATGCTAAATTCTTTGCTTGAATTTATCTTATTTAATTCTCACAGTGATCTGACATACTCTGATATTGTTCTCATTCTAAAGGTGATAAGTAGCTTTGCAAAGACCACATAGCCTGCAAGTGGTAAAGCCAGAATTGAAAATCAAGTAAGAAGGAGAGAAAGGGAGGGGGAGTAAGTGTGACTGAGAGCAGAGCATGCTGTTGCATCTCTTGCATAATATTTTGTCTTTTACAAACACAAAAGGCAATGGCCGGGGCCTGGAGCCATCTGTGTGATACCAGAAGAACAATGACCAATGAATTCATCCTCAGGTAGACACCAGGATATGTGACCAAAAACAATTTCTACTTTATTTCTGGAGGTAATGGATGGGGGGACTTTTTGGTCCAAGGATGTAGAGGAGTTTGTTGATGGCCAAGTGGAAGTTTAGGATGTCACCCTGGATCTACATGGAGAGAGATTTCATGGAGTGAGGATGAGATGGGTCTATTTTTGATTCAGAACTATTTGGCATAGTCTAAAAAAACCAAGCCATTGGATGTTCATTTGATTTTATCACCATACCGCAACAGTCACGTGTCCCAATCCCAAACCTAAGATCTTTGTTACCTGGGACCTCATGTATAATATGAGGTGGTGGAGGGGAAGGGGAATGAGGTATGGGAATCATAGACTCACGTTATTCAAAACTGAATTTATCATCTTTCCTCCCATTTTCACATTCTCCTGTGTTCTCAGCATCTCTCAATTGGGGTTAGCATCTTTAATGTAAGCTAGAAGTCTATAAGTGACCCTTAGCTTTGCTAACTTTACTTTCCAAATATTTCTTAAATTTACAGGCTACTCTGCATTCCTTTCATCCTTGCCCTAGTAAAACCCTTATTATCTCTTACTTGGACTATTGTGATGGCATTGTAACTGGTCTCATGTTTTCACATTTATCTGCATATTCATATTCATGTGCTTTATATTTATCTCTTTCACAACCGCTCAATTCTGCTTTCTACTCAACTCTACTCAACCCTGAATACAAAAACAGTTCCAGGCCATGTGTAAATGAATAAATATGACTGTGTTTCAATAAAACTTTCTTTACAAAAACAGGTGGTGGGCCAGATTAACCCCTGATTAGCCACATATTTACCAGAGTTATCTGTAGAGAATGCAACACTAACCATGTAACTGTATCCTTTACCTCCAAAGGAAAAAATAAAACTTTTTTTGTTGAAGGTGAAAAAGCAGGATTTATTGAGAGGACAGAAAAGCTCTAGAGTGGGAAGGGACCCGAGGGGTTGCCCAAAATGAAACGTTTGATAAGGCCACATTATCTGTAAAAAGATCCAAATTTCTGAACATATCACAATTTTGACTCAGCCCCTGCCTACCACTCCCTGCCTACACTTCATATTCCTCCAGCACTGAACTGTTTCCACACAACCTGATGTTCCTTGTCTGATATCTTTATCCATGCTCTTCCTCCACCTAGAATGACCTACTCCCACTTCCTCTTCACTTGGCTAATTCCTATTCTTTCAGATGAGACCCAGGCCTCCTTCTGGAAACATTCTGTGGCCCATGCAGAATTGGGTGTCCCTCCTGTCACACAAGAATCTCTATATTTGGCTTTGTCATCATTAGAACTGCACTGGTTTATAATTATTTGCTGTCTCCCTCATTAAACTGAGTTTCTCAAAAGAAGATTTCCTATGTCTTACTCAGTTTTCAATCCAATGCCCACCACTTTTCTTAGCACGTAGTAAAAAGTACAAATGATTTTTAAATAAATGCTTATTGAGTAAATGAATGTTTGAGTGAATTCATCGAAATACTAAGAATTTAAAGAGTTATATAAATGAAACAGGGTTTGGTGAATATATAGAATTGTTTCTGCCACATATATCATTTATTTTGTATGTGTGTATATGTATATATGTAAAATTATGCATGCATGTGTGTTATAAATCATACATGTATATATTTAAAACAATTTTATTATGGAAATTTTCAAACATATGCATCATTAGAAACAATATTATAGTGAACTTTCTTCCAATTTACCCCTCATTCAGTGTTAATATTTATTAATTTACAATAAATCTTGTTTTACCCATTTCTGTACCCACACTCCAATCTCCCAGCCTCAGATATGTTGAAGCCCATCTCAGATATTATATTATTTCATTTGAAATAATTTCCATATGTATCTCTAAAAATTAATAATTTAAACATAAATACACCATTATCATTTCTTTAGACAGTAATTCTTACCTGTACCTAAAGGTAATCAAAATTAGCATCTTTATTCTCACAAACAGTAATATGTACTTAAAGTGCTTTAACTCTTATGGCAGTCCTCTCAATGTTTACATTATTGGTATCTAATATGACAGTTCTAGCCTTCTGTCCTAAAATTAGATGTTATTATTATTTTATAGAATCAACATTTGCTTACCAACATGTATACAAATAGCTAATTGGATTTAAAAATCTCTTTAGGGCTGGGTGCTGTGACTCATGCTGTAATCCCAGCACTTTGGGAGGCCGAGGCTGGTGGATTGCTCAAGTCCAGGAGCTTAAGACTAGCCTGGGCAACATAGCAAAACCTCATCTCTACATAAATAAATAAATAAATAAATAAATAAATAAATAGTCAAGCATGGTGGCACATGTCTGTAGTCCCAGCTACTCCAGATGCTGACTGAGGTAGAAGGATCACCTGAGCCCAAGAGGTTGAGGCTGCTGTGAGCCATGGTCATTGTGATCTTGCCACTGCACTCCAGCCTGGGCAACAGAGTAAGACCAGCTCAAAAAAAAAAAAATTCTTTTAGTAAGATCTTTTCATAATAAACTCTTAAATTGTGTTCATCTAAAAATGTCTTTATTTCACTCTTTTTCTTGGAAGACAGTTTCACTGGACAGGTTTCTAGACTCATTTATTTTTTATCAGTACATCAACTACTTCTCTGTTTCTTCATTTTAGACAGGGATGAATTATACTGGGACAAGAACCCCACCAATAACATCTACAGAATGTGTTTTCCACCTGCACCATTTCTAACAGAAGAGGTAGAATGAAGTCTGCTCTCCACTCAGAATGAGCTCGAGCTAAGCCCAAGGTGCAGATAAAATCTTACCTCTCTCAATAATCACTAGAATCTCGTTTCTTACCTCATTTAGATAAAACTGGTTAAAGTAAGCACTTTGAACCTCCAGGCTTTTGTAACAGAAGTATATGTCAAGGGAGAGAAACCGTGGTCAAGGAGGAAATCGTGCATACCCTTCCCTTTCCCTCAGAGCCTTGGGTCATCAAAATAGAGTTTTCTTTCCAGAAGAGCGCTAAGCTCTGACTGGGCGCTTGATGCAAGAAACAATGTATATGGTGCAAGGAGTTGGCACACCAGTCATGGGTCCTGGCCATTTGAGGACAAGGTCAGGCCTCAGGAGCTGTCTGTGTGACAACTGGGGGCCAGTATGTAGAACCCTCTAATGCTTGCTTCTTTGTTTCCACAATAACCAAAAATGTCAGATAAGTCAGCTCCTCACACACATAATGTGCAGTGATGGGGGATGGCCCAAGATCGGTCAGTTTCTAAATCTTCTGACACCTTTGCCTTCGAAATACCTTTGATCTTCAGATTTGTATAAGAAATCTTTATTATGGCCATTCCCCTGACACAAGGCATCTGGTACCTTTGCCATGAATGTTCAACAGAAAACCCTTTGATTCTTACTGCACTGCTCTGACATGGGACAAACCAAGACAAAAGTGCACAAATAGTTTGGAGTTTATGCTTAAAGTTAAGATATTGTGTTATTTCATTTATAGCTTGCCTTTAACTTCAGAAACAGAGTTGGCATACTTTATTGCTGAGAACAAAGCTTTTCTGTGAAATGATTGATCTCAATCACACACACAGGATTCGGAAGGATGTACAGGATATTTCGTTAATTCAGGTCCACGTTCTCTACTATCACCCATACAGTGTTAACCTTGAAGAGTGGGAAGGGGATGGCTTCTCCACACCAGTGCACCATTTGCTTTTGAAAGTTTTCATCCTCAACTTATGAGTTACTCCTCTCCTGGACATTAGCACTCTCTTCCTTCAAAGAGGACCTGCCACATCTCCTTAGCCTCGCCTGGGTTATCAGTCATTTGGTTTCACCCACTTTTCCCTTACACGGTGCTTAAGGGGATTGGGCTTCCTGTGAGTACAAAAGGAGATAAAGGAAAGATGCCTTCATTGGGGAGGCCTCAGGACCATGCGTCTTCACTACTAGTGCTTTTTAAATAATCAGAAATGACTTATTCTTAGCTTTAGGCCCATGCACCAAAGGAGCCTTTGTCTCTTCTTGGTATGAGGACCTCAAAGTGAATAATAAAACACACCAATCTGAAACAAAAACAACACAAAATGAGGGATACCTGGAGGATAAGCAGTGCTTTTACTTTCTATTCCACAGACATGTTTTGAGTGCCTGTTGTGCGAAAAGCACTGATCTAGTCTTCATGAGTGAACAAAATAAAGATCCCTGACTTTGTAGAACTTGCATTCTAGCAAAGGAGCTTACATTCTGATAAAATGATGCAAGTCATGATTAAGTGGTAGGAAGGAAAGACAATGGATCCTATAAGAACTTATGACAAGACACCTGGCCTAGTTCTAGGGTAGAGAAACAGGCCTAAAAGAGTTTACCTGAATAATTGATATTTGGTCTGAGATCTGAAGGATAAGTAATAATTAACTACCTAGAATATTTACTCTTGCATCTCTGACTTTCTAAATGAGGTATTAAAATATTCCCACAATAAATTTTTATATGTTTATAAAAAATGTATATATAATAGTAAAGCTCAATAAAAGGAATTGGAATAGTCAGTATAGTAACCAATGAGGTTTAATCCTACCTATCCTTCGGATTCCCTTTACAAACACTTCAGACCACATTGCTCCCACCCACCAGGGACTAGGATATAACTCCTCTGGGAATACTGTCTTATCAAGGCTCTTAATCAAGTACTCCCCCTGTATTAGTGAGG
Organism: Tarsius wallacei; assembly: GCA_963574415.1. NCBI lineage: Eukaryota > Metazoa > Chordata > Mammalia > Primates > Tarsiidae > Tarsius > Tarsius wallacei. The sequence continues at coordinate 7,457 of CAUYQG010163219.1, forward strand.
GTTCTCCAGAGAAACCAACCAAACACACACACACACACACACACACACACACACACACACACACGTATGTATGTATATATATGTATATATATAAACATATAAAAATAAACTTATTATGGGAATAGGCTCACATGATTACAGAGGTTGAGAAGTCCTACAATCTACCTTCTGTAAGCTGGAGAGCTGGAGTGTAATTCAATTTAAACCTGAAGACCTGAGAACCAGGAGAGCCAATGGTGAAGTTCCAGTCTGAGTTCAAAGGCCCCAGAACTAGAAATGCCAATGTCCAAAAGCAAGATAACATGGATGTCCCAACTCAAATAGGAGCGCCAATTTCCTCTGCCTTTTTAGAATACTCATGAAAGTGAATGATGCCATGCACATTGATGAGGGCAGATCTTCTTTACTCAGTCTACTGATTCAAATGCAAATCTCTTTCAGACACACCCAGACAAAATGTTTTGCCAGCTATTTGAGCATTTCTTAATCCAGGAAAATTGACACACAAAATTAACCATCACATCTCCATTCTTTGTCTGATACTTTTTGGATCTAAATCCCATCTCCATGGCAAGATCATAAGTTCCTAGAAAAATTGATAGACTATTTTCATGTCCCTCAGAGGCCATAGTTCCAAGACTCTTATAGGCATTGTGGAAATACTTTGCTTTTAAATTAATATAATTTATTCTAAAGATGAGGTTTTAATATGAGCATTGAAATACCAAAGAAGAGATTTGGGTATCTTCCTAAAATATTTTTCTAAATGAATTTATATTTTATCTACTTTTTATGTGAGATTTTTGTGCTTAAGAAAAGCAGTACTCTTGGCCTGAAATGTATCCTATCTTTTGAATAGTGTCTTTGCTTCCATTTGTTGATCATTTATAACATTACCATTTATATATATTGAAAATATGATTTGAGTTCTATGACAAACTAGAAAAGTATAGTATAGTATAGTATAGTGTAGTATACTAATTGAGAGTAAGATAGGTCTGGTTTTAAATAGCTAGCTATGAGAAGGTAGGCATATTCCTGAGCCTCCATTTTTTAAATGCTAAAATGGGGAAATTAATCACCAATACATAGGGTTTGGAAGTGATGCGACTAACAGGATTAAGTTTTTAAAATTTATGCAGTATTTTTCTTTGAACTAAGCTGCTTCTTACAGAAATAAATAATTATGTAATCACTTTAAAATTATATGGATAAGTGATATCTTAAGATTCATTAAAAACTCATTTGATACATCTTTACTGAATACCTACTATATGCCAGGAAGAGGATTAATTGCTCTATGAAGCATAAAAATAACACAGGACCCTAACCCTCAAGAAGGTTGCCAGAATCTAACAAAGGAGAAAAAAAGTACATGTAATTCACCACGTTGCAAGGCAGAAGAGGATTAAATGTCATATAACAGTGTTAAGAAAGACAATAGAATTCAAACAATGGTCAGATTACCTACAATTTTACAGAAATGAGTTTTGTGTACTTTTTTTTTCAGTCGGAGCCTCACTCTGTCACCCAGGCTGGAGTGCAGTGGCATGATCATAGCTCACCACAGCCTCGACCTCCTGGTCTCAGGTGATCCTCCAGTCTCAGCCTCCTGAGTAGTTGGCACTGCAGACATGTGCCACCACACCCAATTATTTGTTTTATTGTTATTATTTGTAGAGATTAATTCTCACTATGTTGCCTAAGCTAGACACAAACTCCTGAGGTCAAGCAATCTTCCTGCCTTGGCCTCCCAAAGCACTGGAATTACAGGCATGAACTACTGCAGCCTGCCTGAGAAATGAATTTTATATAAGTTAAAATTAGAGAGTTACAAGCAAAAATATATGTATATAAACAAATATCCATAGATATATGTGCCTCTGTCCATGAAAAAGCACTCATTTGACACTGGTCCTAAGGTTTGAGATTTTGAATAAACAGCAACCCTCACAGAGGAAAAGCTAAACACTACAAATACTTTCATATATACCTAGTTTTGAACAGTAGAATGAATTTTATTGTTTGCTGAATCTGTATCGCAACCCATATATTTATATGTACTTGTATCTGTTATATGATCAGGACTTCCCTGCAGTACCAGTCTGAGAACAGCAATTGTTTGGAGTTCACACTTAACACTACCACAATCTTCATCTTCAACAAACCTTGGAAGAGACAATCCATTTCCATAAATCCTGCACTGATGAAACTGTGTCTCAGTAATTAGAACTTCTGGATATCTTCTTCCTCTCTGGATCCCTGAAGTTAGACTGTGTACATTGGTTCTTTTTATCCAGGACAATTGAAAAAACAAATTCCTATCACAAATGGAAGCTTACTACAGCTGCAACATATCCTGGCCCCCAGTCAAGGGTATTCTCTGTCTACCAAAATGACTACAGGTTGGGCATCCTTCATCCAAAAACTCAAAATTTGAGATGTTCCAAGATCTAAAACTTCTTGAGCACTGACACAATGCTACAAATGAAAAATTCTACATGTAAGCACTTAAAAACATTGTTTTATGTACAAAATTATTTAAAATATTGTACAAAATTGCCTTCAGCCTACATATCTAAGGTGTATAAAAAACATAAATGAATTTCTTGTTTAGACCTGGGTCTCATCCTTAAGATAATCTAATTATGTATATGAAAATATTCCGAAATATGAAAAAAATCCAAAATCTGAAAACTTGGTAAGGAATACTCAACCTGTGTTGAGGTAAAATGGCAGAGAATAATATTGACAATTATTTTCAAAGAGCAATGATATGCTCTTTGAAACAGAACTTTATTTTATATCTCTTCTGTGGGCCCTCTGTCCACCTTAACAGCCCCATGCTTCAATTTAGCTAAGTCTTAAGTCATAGTAAAAGCAAAAGTGAGTGTGCTACTGGGAATTTCCACATAGAGACTTTCATCCCAGGATTCAGCTATTCCTGCCTTCTAACTTTATTTTCCCTCTCCTGTATACAATTCCCCAAATTCATTCATTTAAAAGACATTTGTTGAGTATCTCTGTACTAAATTCTGGAAATACTAATATTAATAAGGCACTCTGCACTCAATAGATTCATGCTGTGGTAGAAGAGAGCAATTTTAAAGAAATAATGATGTCACCATAACAAGCACAGAGAAATGATGAAATAATCTACTATATTCAAAGGTAGAGATGTCACAGTGGGAAGGGGTAACCTATTAGATTTGTAAACTTAGGTGAAGGCCTGAATATGGATAGCCCTACCCTTCCTCTCTTTTTGACATCAAGGCTAAAAGGAGAAGGAAGGAAAACTCCCCAAAATGTCTTAACTGGTGCTATTGTTGCCTTGAACATGGATCTAGCCCTAGTGGAAGCACCTTTGGATTATCTGATTTCTAACTTCAGTCTCACTCTAGACACGATGCTCAGAAGTCTTCCCTTTGGGACCAGTCTCTCCCCTGCTTCAATGCCCAGTCTAAATTGGGCCCCAGTCACTGTCTTGCACCTGAGGCTCTTATTGGTATGGTGTTGGGAGAAGGGATGTTTCTTTCCCACTCTTGATGTTTTCTTCCCAGTAGGAGAATCTTCATAACATTTTAAAACTTTATTCAACCAACCAAAGTTTATTGAATGACTACTATATGCCAGCACATTCTAGACACTGTCCTCATAAAACTTCCACTATATAGAAACATTGTCTATGGACAATAAGCAAAAAAATAGCAAGTATATATGACAGCTAGGGGTGAGAAGTACTATGGAGCAAAACAGAGTAGAGATACACAGTGCTGTGTAGAGGGTCCCAGGTATTTTTTATAGGAGAGTCAGAGAAAGCTACATTGAGAAAAGACCTAGCAGAAGATGAAGATCTGGAGTTCAAAGAAATATTTCAATCTGGAGGTAAAAAATGGAGGAGAGCAAATTGGAAGAAAATGAGGCAAAAAAGAGTTCTAAGGACTGAGCCCTGAAGCACCCCAATGTTTGGAAATCAGGAAGATGAGGAGGAACCAGCAGAGGAGAGTGAGAAGAAGCAGTCAGTGAAGTTTCTTAATACCATTTTCTCTTCTTTATTTCTTATTTCTTCCTCATTTCTTCAGCACTCTGCCTCTTCCTTATTCCTCCCTTGAGGAAAAGTAACTTAACATATGGATAAGTTTGAAAGAGAATCTGATAATGGATGACTGCACTCTTTTCCTCCTTGCCTTTAGGGACCTGACTGCCTGCAAAACAAACAAACAAACAAACAAACAAACAAACAAAAACCCCACAAAAAACCTGTGTTCTGCTCTGCTTCCCTTTGTGAAAGTTTCTCAGAGACAACATGAGAAGGCCTCCAATTTTTTCCTCTGCCCATGACCCTGGTGGGTAAGTCTACCTCATTCTAGAATTCAGTATCATATAGCCCTTTTGTCTGAAGCTCTAAGCCACATTTTCCAACATTATATTTACCAGTAATAAAGACAGTGCTTTAATATGTGTCTGCCTGACTCCTTTGCCTTATCTTCTAATTGGTTCAAAACTCTGGCCAGCAAGAAGTACTAAGTTAATCAGGCCCCCTCGAAACCCAATATATTAGAGCACAAATTCAGACATATACCACCTGCAAGAAAAATTCAGCTCCAGAATGAAGTCTATGATTTATATTCCTGCCTATTACTTGGAAGCCGAGATGGAGACAGAATGTCACAAACTCATAGAGCTTAGAAGTGGAAGGAAAATAAGATCGTCTTTTCACAGCTTTTTGAAGAGAAAACTGAAACTCAGAGAGAGCAACCTAATGAGTGGCAGCACCAGAACTATGACTCAGGTCCCTTGATTCCCAAGCAGTCCAGCACGGACTTTATTTCTGAGAAAAACCTTAGTCTTACTCAATTTCACTCATTCCTGAAAGAGAAACAAAACATTAGACTGTCCTCCAGATTGTTTGTGTCCAAACTAATCCTACCATTTCCTCATAGTCATCTGTTGATCCCCTCTACAGCAAAAAAAAAAAAGGGGGGGGGAATCTTTGGTCACTTAAAATAATGCCACCTTTAAATACCTTTCCTTTGGTGATTTTTTACTTGATAAAAAAAAAGCCTGTTATTTCTTGTAATTATCTGGGTAACTGGAAAAATGTTGACCAATGATTCATGATGACCAACCTCAAAAGAGCCCTTAGCATCGTTTCCTTAGTCACTGACATTCTCACCTTTCTAACTGCATCAAGCTTTAGACATCTTCCTCTCTCTCAAGTGGTCTGCCTCCTTCTCAAGGAAATTGAAGACTTCTGATAGAGATGCCCTTCCCCTCCCATATCCAACCCTACAAACCCGGCTATAGATGCACCAGCTCCTTCATTCTTACAATCACAAGAGAAGAGGTATTGCTCCACTTACCAAAGGTCAATCCTTCCACCTGCTCCCAGATCCAATCCTTCCCTGCCTTCTCAGATAAAAAATGTCACCATTGACTGAGTGCAGTAGCTCATGCTTATAATCCCAGGACTTTGGGAGGCCGAGTGAGATGATTGCCTGAGCCCACAGGTTCAAGACCAGCCTGGGCAACTTGGCAAGACCTTATCTCTATAATAAATCAAGAAAAATTAGCTAGGTATGATGGTGCATGCCTGTAGTTCCAGCTACTTGGAAGGCTGAGGCAGAAGGATCGCTTGAGCCCAGGAGGTTGAGGCTGTGGTGGCAGTGAGTGAGCCACTGTACTCCAGCCTAGGTGACAGAGTGAGACTCCAACTCAAAAAAAAAAAGAAGTCACCCTCAATGGTCTGTTCCTTCCCCTGTGTATTCAGTCAGCCCCTCTTTTCTAGTTCTTTCCATCAATATTTCATCAAGCTCAAATTTCTTCCAAACAAAAACAGAAAACAATCTCTCTTGATGCCACACCCACTTCCACCTATCACCATATTCAGGGCCATATAGAGCCTTCAGAGAACCAAGTATTGAGATACTCTTTCCAATATGTAATTACAGCATCAAAATAACTGACAAAGCACTCTATAAAATAACACGATTTTTGATGATGATTCCTTCCATTTTTGTTTTTGAATTGTCAAATACTAAATTATTTCTTTTTTATTTTTTTTGCTCTTGTTTTGCTGCTTCTGCTTTGCTAATGTCTTAAGCACATAATCTGCTAAATGCATGATCCAGAATTTGCCCTTTCTCTCTTATATTCACAACTCTCTTGCATCCACTCTATATCCATTTGAATTTTCTATAACTTGCTGTCTTCGTTTCCTCATTTCTCCTCCTATTATTTCATCAATCTTACTACTACCCTAATCATTCCACTGAAAGGGCTATCATTGACTTCCAAGTTAGTTAACTAGATATTTTTCAGTCCTTGTCATGTTTGATCCCTCAGTAGATTTTGACTGTATTGATCATCCTCTTCCCTTTTTGAGCCACTCTTTTCTTGTAGCTTTTGTGACATTCTCCTTGTCTTCCTCTGACTACTTCTTCCCAATTTCATTTTCAAACTTCTCCTCCCTTATGAGCTTTTAAAAGTTGGAGAACCTGAGGCTCTTGCTAGATCCTCTTCTGTTTTCACTCCATACATTTTCTCCAGGTAATTACATCCAGACCTATGACTTCAGTCGCCATGTCTTTTGAAGGAATCTTTCAAACCAGAGAAAATTTGTATTAATAGTAAAGGAAGGGTACTTTTGGCAAGTATGCCCAGATGATTCAGGGCCAACTTAAATATATGGTCATCCTATCGACATGCCAACAAGTTTCTAATTTACTTTCCCAGTGAAGATCTCGTCTCTGTGCCATGGACTTATAAATTTAATTATCTACTCACTGTGTGTACTTGGATTCATTAATTTATTCATTTAACACATACTGAGTATCTATTATGGGTCAAGCACTGTTCTAAGGGCTGATGATACAACAGAGAACAAAACAGACAAAGCTCCTGCCCTCATAGGGCTTACATTCTAGTTTCAGGGAGATCAACAAAATAAATACATAAAAGCTTATATTTTTCATGGTGATTAATGATATGAAGAAAAAGTAGAAGAATGGAATAGAGAGTATTAGAAGGAAGTATGAAAATTTAAGTAGTACAATCAGGTGAGACGTTACTGAGAAGGTAACATTTGAGAAAAGACCTGAAAAGGTAAGGAAGCAAAGTAGACATCTGAACAGAGGGAACAAAAAACTAAATTGGCAATATGCATGGCATCCTCAAGCAGCACCAATAAGAACTCTGTCAGTGAGGCTGAAAGAGTAAGGGGGACCACAAAGAGATAAAACCAGAGTGTTGACAGGATGTCTATATCATATGAGGCCTTGTAGGTAATTGTAAAGATTTTGGCTTTTCTTATGAATATAATGGGAAGTCACTGAGGAGTTGTGAGCAGAGAAGTGATATAATCTAATTTATATTTTAAAACCACCACTATGGGTGTAGGGTTGAGAGCAGATAAAATATGAGGAATAAAGGCAGGAGCAGGGAGCCCAGTTTGAAGACTACTGCAGTAATACAGCTAGGAAATTGTGGTTGTTTAGGCTTGAGTATTAGCAGCTAAAGTGATTAAAAATAGACAGATTCTGTACATATTGTGTAGATAGAGTCAAAAGAATTTGCTGATGGATTAGATATAGAAGTTTTTGGCCAGGGCAACGAGAAAGATAAAATTTTCACTTGCTTAAACAGAGAATACTTGAGAAATGAGGAGAGGAAACTCATTTGGGTACATGTCAAATCTGAGACACATATTAGATATCCAAAAAGAACTCTCAAGTAGTTGGATCTTTAAGTCTAGAGTTCAGACGGAGGTCAAGGCTGGAGATAAAAATTTAAGAGTCTTCAGTTCTACATATGGAATTTAAATCCAAGAGTCTTGATGAGATTACTAAGGAAGTAAAAACAGAGAAGAGGTCTAAGAAATGACATCAGGACACTCAACATTGTCAAGTCAGGGAGGCAAGGAGGAATGAGCAAAGGAGACTGGGAGGAGCATCCAGAGAGATGGGAGTAAAACTAGGAGAATGTGATGCTTGGAAACCAAGAGAAGAAAGCATTCCAATGTGGCAAGAGTGATTATATCAAATACTACTAAGATGAGGATTGAAAAATGGCATGGAGGTCATAGTGGCTTTGATATATTCAGGAGGTGAAGTGGTAAGTATGAATGCTTAGTAAAGTGGCACAACAGGGAAGAGGAGGAGATAAAATAGAGGCAATAAATACAAACAACTGTCTTGAAGAGTGTCACTGTTAAGAGTGGGAAAGAAAACGGACATTAGCCAGAGAGAAAAGTGAGATCAAGAGAAGATTTGATGGAGGAGAGTGGTGAGGATGCAGAGAGAAAAGGGGGCTTGCTGAACATTTTCTTAGCCCTTGAGTTGTCCCATCCTAGGAGGAAATGAGATTGCAAGTGAAGAGGTTAGCCTTTGCTAGGGGTAAAACTAGTTCATCTATAATAACAGGAGAGGATCAGGTGTGGTGGTTCACACTGATAATCCCAGCAATTTGGGAGGCCAAGGTAGGAGGATTGGTTGAGCCCAAGAGTTCAAGACTAGCTTGGGAAGCATAGCTAGACCTTGCCTCTACAAACAAAAATTAAAACATTAGTCCTGCTACCTAGGAGGCTCAGATGGAAGTATTGTTCAAGTCCAGGAGGTCAAGGCTGTGGTAAATTGTGAGCACACCACTGCCCTCCAGCATGGGTGACAGCATGAGACCCTGACTCAAATAAATAAATAACAGGAGAAAAAGTAAAATAAAGGATGCAGAGTCTTATATCCTTGTATCCTTGTATAGAGTTTGTGGAAGTTCTCTTCTGTGCTACTGTTTCTCAGTGCAATAGGATACAAGCTCATTGGCTTAGAGTAAGAATTAAGAAGGAAAGACTTGAACTGCTTTTAGTAGGAAACAATTATTAAAGAGAGTTGGGGAATGGGTATTTGTGAAAGCCAGAGTGATATTCAGGTAGCATTATGGGCACATTTTAGGTAAGTGATCGTATAAGTTGAGCCTATTCAGGATGGTTTGTGTTTTCCTCCAACATGATGGCAGGGGAAAAGCAAGTAGAGAGTTGAATTTAAGTAGATTTTTTTTTCCCCAAGAAGATAGAATCAAGAAAAGGGTCAGGAGAGTCAATTATGTATATAATGGAGTAATTATAATGGTGTTATAGGAGGAAAATAAATTGAATAAAGAGGGCAATGGGATACAAGAAGAGTAAGACGCAGTGAAACGGTAGGAGATCCATGAATATAGGTGCTGATGAGAAAGGCAATGTTGGGGTGGGAGTATTCAAGGGAATGAACTGGAAACATAAGAACTGGTAGTTAAGAGGGTGGTTGGAATTGAGATCAAAGATGGTTACACTTATTGGTAATGGCAAGCTCATCGTGTTCAGGATGAAACTATGATCCTCTTAGAGTGCTCCCTATCTCAGTAAATAAAATCACCAAGCTTTTCCTTGATGCAGCAATACGTCACCCTGTACAGTGCATCCATCTGACCTTTTATATAACTCCCAAAGCCACCTGCTTCTCTCTTCTCTTCTGCTACTCTAATAATCCAAGCTACCATCATCCCTTGTTTAGACGATTGCCATTGCCTTTTAACTATTCTGCCCTTATATACTCTGACTCCAACCAGTCATCACTATAGCCAGAGTAATCTTTTCAAAACAAAATTAAACATGTCCCCATTAATGAAAACTGCATGACTTTATATTGCTCCTAGGGTAAATACCAGAATTTGTAACATGGCTTATACCTTGGCACCTGCACTGTCTAGTCCCTGCCTGTTTTCTAGCCTTCTCTTACTCCCCACTTTACTCTTTATGCTAGACACTCTGGTCTTTTTTGGACCTTTAGACTGGCCATACTTCCTCTGACAACAGAGACTTTGCCTATTGTCATTGCTAAAACCACCCATCCCCTCCTCTCCACTTGGTTAATGCCTTCAAATACTTCAGATCTCAACTTGAGTGTCCTTTCCTCAGGACTACTTCTGTCTCTATGGTCCAGGCTGAACTCCCTTTTCATATGCTATCTTCATTTTAATTTTCTTTCAGTAAGCAGTACCTAGATCATGAGCTCCTGAATAGCAGCAACTGTATCTTTTTTTACTCAACATTGTGTCTCCAGTGCCTAGGGAAATCCTAACATACAATTAACAGTCATAAGTATTTTTTCATAAATAATGATGGTGTCATTTGAATGTGCATGCCTAATACTTTATTTCCTCAAAAGCATTTCACTACCTCTTAAGCCATTCAATGCGGTAATTTTATCTCATGTATTCTAAGACTTATTTTACTCAATCCAGTGACAGTTTATTTAGGTTGTATCATGCAGTAGGCATAGAGGAATTCAGAAATTAATAGACATAATCTTCATCTTTAATTTGTATATAATCTAATATGGCAAACAGATACGTACACAAACTATATCATATAAACAAATGATATACACAAAAACTATAATCAAATCACCCAATGCTCTTGTTGAGTATTTATTATGTGCCAAGATTTCTAGGCCCTAGAAACATTGCAATGAACTATCCCTTGTGGAGTTTATACTCTGGTGAAAATGTGCTATATATTATTCTGGAGGCATGAACTGCCACTGAGAAGAAAGCAATTAATTCTTCTTCTTAGCAAGTAGGGACCACAGAGAAAGAGATCACTGAAGCAACAAGATATGCTTTGCTTCCCACACTGAAAGTGCTAAAATTCAATAAAACCATCCTTATGACGTAAAATGCCAAACTTCATCTAAATATCATATGAAGTTTTGAAAACTACAAGTGGCTCCCGATGAATTATCTGGCAGCACTAATGGTATCTTTGTAAAGACATTGTCTTACAAAGACAGTATTATGGGATCAGATTTAAAGAACTTTAGTACCTTATCACAGAATTTTGGTTCTATCATGATGTTCACAAATATTTATTCGTTAGAGTGGCCTCATTAGTTAGGTGTTACAGAAGACAGTGTTGGCAGCATGAAGGATGAATTACAATGCTCACAATCAAGAGTGTCATTTTGAAAACTATTCTGAAGTTTGAAGAAAAATTATCAAGGTCTAGAATAGGATAGCAGCAGTAAGAATAGAAAGCACAGATTTGAGAGACAGAATTAACTTGTTCATTTTGATAGCTACAAAGGAAGGAAAGGCCAGGAACAGTGGCCCACTTTTGTAATCCCAGCACTTTGGCAGGTAGAGGCAAAAGGATTGCATGATCCCAGGGGCTTGAGTCCAGCTTGGACAACTTGGTAGATCTTGTCTCTGCAATGAATAAAAAAATTAGCTAGGCGTGGTGGCATGTGCCTGTAGTTCCGGCTACTTGGAAGGCTGAGGCAGAAGGACTGCCTGAGTTCAGCAGGTGGAGGCTGTGGTAACTGTGATGTGCCATAGCAAAGCCTGCGTGACAGAGTAAGGCTCTGAACCCCCCAAAAAAGGAAGGAAAATGCAAAGATGAGAAGGTTTCTAATTTGTAAAACAAGATGAGTTATGGAGGATACTGCTATATTATCAACAAATCCATTTCTTCTTACTTCTGAGCACACAGTTCACATACACCAAGCCTCCTTTAGTTAGGTGTGGCAATATGACTGAATTATGTTAAAAGAAATGTGAGTGGAAATGATGAGCACCACCTCCAATCTTCATAAAAATCTCCCCCAGCCTAATTTTCATTCTCTTCCCCTGTCAGCTGAATGTCAGTGCACAGGGTAATGAAAGGAGAGTTTCTTTTACCTTGAGTCCTTGAAAGCAGAGCCCATATTCCCTTCTCACTGACTGGACCTTACATTAGTAAGAAATAAACATCTATTACCTTAAGCCTCTAAGTCTTGGGGATTTACCCAGCAATTTGGGTTAACGTAACTAATACAATGGTGATCCATTTGTCAAGATAGAGATTCAGAGAAGAAGTTGCTGCAAAGTAGAAATAAAGAGTTCGGTTCAGTTCATATTTAGTATAAGTTACTTTTGACATACCCAAGCAGTTAGAAATAGTAGTCTAGAGATCAGTAGAATGCTAGAAATAAAAATTTAGAAGTTATTGGGATATGAATAACTGAAGCCCTGGTCCTGATTAATATAACATAGGAAGAATGTATAGAGGAATAACAGCTGAAAGATGAAGCCTTAGGCTGGGATTGGTGGCTCAGCCCGTAATCCCAGCACTTTGGAAGGCCAAAAAATTAGCTGGGCATGGTAGCGTGCACCTGTAGTTCCAGCTACTTGGAAGGCTGAGGCGGAAGGATTGCTGGAGGTGGTCATGAGTGTGCCACTGCACTCCAGCCTGGGTGACGAAGTGAGACTCCCACAGAAAGAAAGAAAGAAAGAAAGAAAGAAAGAAAGAAAGAAAGAAAGGAAGGAAGGAAGGAAGGAAGGAAGGAAGGAAGGAAGGAAGGAAGGAAGGAAGGGAGAAACCTTAGACCAGGTGCAGTAGCTCACACCTGTAATCCAAGCACTTTGGGAGGCCAAGGCAAGAGGATCACTTGAGCCCAGGACCAGCCTGAGCAACATAGCAAGACCTCATTTCTACAAATAATCAAAAAAGTATCCAAGCATGGTGGTACATATCCCAGCCACTTGGGAGGCTGAGGCAACAGAGTAAGACCCCAATTAAAAAAAAAAATCTTAGGTAAATTAAATTTAACAGAATTTGAGCAAAGAACAATTCAGGAATCAGGCAGTCCCCCAAAAAGAACAGGTTCAGAGAGGCTTCTGTGTAGCTGCATGGTCGGAAAAGATTTATGGACAGAAAAAGGAAATTGGCATAGATAAGTGAGGTGCAGAAGCAGCCGATTGGCTACAGCTCTGCATTAGCCTTACTGAACACAGCTTGAACAGTTGGCTGCCTGTGACTGGCCGAAACTCGGTGATTGGCACAATCACAGTCTGTCTACACATCTAGTTAGGCCATAGTTCACTGTGTAGGAGAAACCTATAGGCCAAACTTAAAATATGTGAGGAGGCGGCTTTAGGAAAAACTTGGCTTAATGGTAGGTAGGTAGATATGTCCATGTGTGTGTGTGCCTGTGTGTGTATACCTATGTGGATGGATGGGTGGGTGGACAGATAGATATTATCCTCATTTTTACAGCTAAGGAAACCGAGGTACAGAAGGTTAAGCCAGCCCACTTATCCACAGGCATCTGAATTGTGCGTAATTGACATTTTGCTAGGCTGGGCTGACAAATCTGAGGGTAAACAGTAAGGGAAAAACAATTGCAGCAAGGTTTAAGCTAAAAAGAAAAGTCTAAGAACAGAGTTCCAAAGTTGGGCAAGTAAGTTCATTCCGTGGAATGGCATCCGAACAGGCTTGCTTGGCTCAGAGGTCCTAGATGGTGTTTAGCATGGCACCTCACAGGGGGAGAGGAAGCATGACACACAGGCCATGATCAGTCTGTTTGTTGAATGAATGAATGAATGAATGAATGAATGAGTGGGGGGCCCGCTGTATCCCAGAGCTCAGTGACAATCATTGGACCTGCGGGTTGGGCACACACCCGCCCCACTGTGGGGAGAGACACTGATTTGTCCTCAATTCCTCTGCATGACAGGTCCATCACGTCAGTCCCTGAGAAGGACAGCGGCACCACAGGAGTCCAGACAGGGGTCCCTCTGGATGACCCTGAAGGGGCAGGATGGCCAACAGGAAAGGACAGCGTGCAGCATGGCAGGGTAACCCCCAGCTTCCTGCCTCTACCCACTTGGGGCTGCTGTCCCCAAGAGCCCAAGTCCTCCCCCCAGGGAGAGTGCTGGGGAGGAGGACACTCGCCTTACTGAGCACCTACTGTGTCCCTGGTAAAATTCTAGACCTCCATGGTTCTTAATCCTCACAGCCATCGGGGGGAAAAAATAGCGATAGCTTCATTTTGGAGATGAAGAAACTGAGGTCTGAAAGAGTTAGAAGACTTGTCTGTGATCTCATTGCTAGTAAATAACCCACCTGGGTCTCAAAGCTAGGTCAGTATAAATCAGAAGCTTGGGCTATTTCTCCTCTTCTATACTGCTGTGTCCATCCATCCACCCATCCATCCGTCATCCACTCAGTCACCCGTCTACTCACTCATCCATCCCACGCGACCATCATCCCTTCATCCACCCCACACACCCATCTATCCACCCCTCCATTCCATCCACTTGCCCACCCATCCATCCTTCCTACCCAACCATCCATCTACCCCACCATCCACTCAGATGCCCATCCACCCATTCATCCATTCACTCCACCCAACCATCCACCCATCCCTCCATTCCATCCACTTGCTCACCCATCCATCCGTCCCACCCATCCATCCCATCTAACTATATACCCAACTATCCATTCACCTATCCATCAGTCTGTCTACCTGTTCATTCATTCATCTGTTCACTCACCCACCCACTCACCTGCTTACCCACTTATTTTCCACCGATCCATCCATTCACTCATCCATCTCCCCACCTACGTACCTACACACTCATTTGTGCACCCGTCTGCCCACCTGCCCATCCATCCCTCCATCCACTCATCCACCCAGCAGACATTTACATAGCACCGACTACGTGCCGGGCAAAGACTCTGCCCCCGTAGAGACTGCATGCTAGTGAGGGTAGACACACAACAAATGATTAGGCTAATAAGCAAGCTTGTATCCGATCATGATCAGTGCTATAAAGAAAACAAAGAGGGCTAATGAAATGGACACCAGCTGAGGGTCACAGTTGGCTTGTACAGGTTGCCCTAAAGAATGGGAAGGGGCCAACCATGGATGGAGCAGGAGAAAGTGTGTTCTGGGCAGAGGGAACAGCAGGTACAAAGGCTCTGAGGCAAGAAAGAGTTTAGAGGGGCCAGAGAAAAGGACCCATGACGCTGAAAGATGGTGAGTGGGGGTGAGACAAGGAGGCTGGACTTTCTTCTAAGAGCAAGAGAAAGCCGTAGACAGGCCAGCAACGGCAAGATACAAGACTACACCTGTGTGAAGAACTTCAGATGTGTAGGGGCAGGATCTTCAGTAAGTGATTGAAACTCTCTGTGCCTCAGTTTCCTTATCTGTGAAATGGAGGTTATTGTGAGCATGGACAATTGCCTGGCCCATAGTAGGTGCTCAATAAAACACTCTCAAACTAGAAAGCACCATTGCCTGTCCCTGGCCCGTGGGGGGTTCTGTGGCAGAGGGGACTCCTGGGCTGGGTAGGGCCTGTGGGGCAGATGGTGCCCTGGTGGAAGGCACTGAGTCAGTACCTGTGAGGTCTGGAGGGCAGCTCCGTCTTCCCTGTCGGCATGTGTCTGGGAGGCTCACCTGGCCTTGCCCCAGTTCATGCCTCTCGCCGGGGCCTCTCTCTGCCTCCCTCTCCTATATGTGCTACAGGTGAAGGCCACCATGCACCTGGCTTACCTGCGGGCCGTGGGCACCCCCCTCTGCCTCTACACGCTCTTCCTCTTCCTCTGCCAGCAAGTGGCCTCCTTCTGCCGTGGCTACTGGCTGAGCCTGTGGGCGGACGACCCCACCGTGGCCGGGCGGCAGACACAGGCAGCCCTACGGGGCTGGGTCTTCGGGCTCCTGGGCTGTCTCCAAGGTATGCCTCGCCAGCCTTCCCCATCCCCCACCCAGCTCCACTGAGGGGCCTCAGGGCTCCATGGCCTGCCCAACCCTGGCTCACCCTGTACCCCACCAACCCCTCCCCCCAACCCGAACATCTGTGCAAAATGCCCTGGGCCCAGGTGCAGACATGTGTCCTTCACATGCAGGGCATGGGGGAGCAGGGCACATCCCTCCTTTTCTGGAACCTTCAGAATCTCTCCCAGTGCCTCGGGG
>CAUYQG010163220.1:0-33564 GCA_963574415.1 Tarsius wallacei
TAATCCCGCGCTTTGGGAGGCTGAGGTGAGTGAATTTCCTGAGCCCGCGGAGACCTCAT
This sequence comes from Tarsius wallacei, assembly GCA_963574415.1. NCBI lineage: Eukaryota > Metazoa > Chordata > Mammalia > Primates > Tarsiidae > Tarsius > Tarsius wallacei. Next base: position 60 of record CAUYQG010163220.1, read on the forward strand.
CTCTACAATAAATTTAAAAAATTAGCCAGGCATGGTGGCGCGCGCCTGTAGTTCCAGCTACTTGGAAGGCTGAGGCGGAAGGATAGCCGGAGCCCAGCAGGTCGAGGCTGTGGTGGCCGGGAGTGGCCACTGCACTCCAGTCTGGGCGACTGAGTGAGACTCCAACTCAAAAAAAAAAAAAAAAGAAAGAAATAACTATTAAGGAGAGCTGCTCAACTGAATATTCCAGCAAGCAGGTCAGTTATCTCTTGCAAGATTATGTGATGATGCAAAAATAGGTCATAAAACCTAATTCAAAATTTCTTTGCTTGGAAGAAAAAAACTAACACTAAACACCAAAGAAAGCAGAGGTGTACTTCTGCTTTCTTTGGTGTTTAACTGAGGATGTTCTAGAAACTTTCTGACAAAGCATCTGTACATGCTCTGTCTAAAATAAAAACTGCAAAATACTCTTCCTTACTCATTAAACATGACTAAGTTTGATTAATATTTTGGTAAACACTGTAAAAGACTTACTTTTATACAATTTAAGATATCAAATTAAGACACAGTTTAGAATGCCAAAGGGAATAGAAATGAATAGAAAATCAGATTATATGTTTTCAGGAGGGAAAATGAAAATCGAGAACCCAAAAATGACCTGCTGTCTTGCTAAAGAACACCAGGCTACATCTGTCTACTCTCGTATATATTTTTTTTAGATTAGAAGATACAGTTTATTTAAAAAGTAAATTACATTGTCCCGGGACACGGGGCACGGCCGGAAAGGCGACCGCCCCCTCGCCCGTCACGCACCGCACGTTCGTGAGGAACCTGGTGCTAAACCATTCGTAGACGACCTGCTTCTGGGTCAGGGTTTCGTACGTAGCAGAGCAGCTCCCTCGCTGCGATCTATGGAAAGTCAGCCCTCGACACAAGGGTTTGTAAAAAAAAGAAAAGAAAAAAGAAAAAACAAAAAAAAAAAAAGAAAAAAAGTAAATTACAGAAAGAGAGAGAAAGAAAGAGAAGATTCACTTTCCCAAGGTAGGGGAGGGGGCCAACACCAGGAAACATGACGACAGCCATAGCGAAAGAACACATGGCCACACCGCAGTCTAGTAAGGCAATGGCCTAGCAATGGTCCTGTCTATTCCTTTAAACAGTAAAGGCTAAGGGAGTTTGGAGTCAGTGGCAAGGATATGTTTGAATCACTTGACCAGATGAAATTATATTTTATTTAACCCTTTGCACTCAGAGACATCTTGCGGGTCACCTACTGGCAACTCAACTGCACTTTTTTACAAAACAGTGAAAAACAAATTGCTTTATATTAAATAGTATAGCGTTGGAACCAATTATTTTATTGTAATGACATTTGGCTTATAATAAGATTTTGGACATTGAGAAACTTATCTATACCTAAAAAATCAAAATGTGATGTCTTATATTTTTCTAATACGTGGTAACATGTGCAATAGTCACCAACACGCATTGCAGGTTCACTGATACATGTAGTGCATAGTAATTTGACGTCTTCCACCTGGTGTTCTTCTATTCAGGCAGACAATGCAGTCTCATTTTCTTCCTCCCACATTAAGATAATTGTGATAAAGCCTAAACATTCTTTTCTGTCAATGTCATGCCACTTATGCCTTATCAATTTGTGTAACAGCTGCTGTTTCCTTATTTTTTCATTCACATAACAATCAATGTTTCTTTTACTATACTAGCCACTAATTCACTTCTAAAGTACAGAGTGAAACAATCAACTGGTTCTCTTATATTACTTGCTACTTTTGGTCCTGTTAACTAACAGGACACACAACAAAATTTATTCTCGCTAAAGAATTGTCTTTTTCTGTGACATCTTCCCATTCTTCACTTGACAATACGTTGTCTTCTACTTCGAATCTACGAACACTTTCATCACTATCACTTTTTATTACATTTGCCCGTTTTCTTCTTGGTGGGATGACATCACTATGGCTACTATCATTTCTTCCACATCAAGGTTTATTTTTACTAACTTATCCATGTAAAAGTCTAAGTCTGACTCATCTTCACTGCTGCTTTTATTACAGCTCTCACTTTCGTCCTTTTGTTTTGCCAGTTCTGCAATCTAAAGAAATAGATTAAACAGTTTCTAATTGTAAATTATAAAATCATAAAATGAAGTTATCAAAAGAATATTACTCTTCCAATTTTACTTTTCTGGCTTAATGCAGATAGATATTTTCTATCTGTGTCGCTCAAAACTTCAATATGATCTGCCATCAACTTCGAAAGTCTCTTTCTTTTCAGGCTATAGCAACTTGCTTATCTCTCTTTCCAAGTTATGCCATAGGACACAAGGGGTATACTCACAACTGCCTTTCTTATACAAAAAAGTGTTGACACCTCTGTGAAAGCACTTCACACATCCTCTTTCTACCTAATGTCAGCTGATTGTTTTTAACACACATCTCAGTATATATTCCATCACTTTATTTGTTTTCTCATGCAATTTGAATGAAAAACTTCAAGAAAACGTATTTTGGAAAAAACTGCACTTGCTTAAGTTTGTCCTGCAGAATCACCAGCAATCTCTTTATATCCCCTGAGAGAGGATATCCAAGTGGTTTACTAGATTTGCAATGTTCCCTCAGAGGGGTCATCCGAGTGCAAAGGGTTAAGACTGATTTAGAATTTGATCTACAAATTCTATCTTAACTGCAAAACCAAGCTATTGATTTTGTACCTAATGATTACTAGAAGTTAGTTTTTGTCTGCTTAAAAACAAAAACAAACCCACTAAATTCCTTGATTCTCGTGCTTGGGTTTAAGCTTTCATACAAAAAATTCCTTACGAGAGGGAGGAGAGGAGAGAAAAGGGGGATGTCCGGAAGGTCTGTAAATATGACAGTGGGTCAAACCTGAAACCTAGCAACCAAATCAGTAGAGGTTCAGAATTTTCTATTTACTCTGCTATCGCTGTTTGCAATACACCCTGGAACTTTTTAGTGGTCACCACTTGTATGCCTGTTATGTACCAGATACTTAGTTGCTTTATAGATTGTACCTTGGATCTTCGGAACAATCCATTTTACAGGTAAAAGAACAGATGCTCAGGGTGGTTAAGGAACACATTCCAAGTTAACCAGAATATCAGGTGAGTTCTCACTCTAGCCCTGTGCTCAGCCCACCCCATAACACTGCCTCTCACTGGAAGGCAGGTCATCAAAGATACCAGAGTTACTGGACGAGAGTGTATGAAGAAAACGCAGCAAGCTGAGGGCTCTTCAGTATGTCTCCAACATGGCCTGACTGACAAATGAAGCTATTTTAAATAGGCTAAAGCCATTTCCTACCTGCAAGAGCTCTGCTGCAGCATCTGCAAGACCAAACTCTCTTAGTACTCGAATCTGAATTTCATAGCTGACAGTGGCGCCTTCCCCGCAGTTCAGTGCATAGGCCCTCTGCACCTGCTCAGTGTGCCGTAGTTCCTGCAGTCGTCTGACCATGTCTTTCATGATGAGGAGACGAGGAACTGGAAGGAGAAAAACAATGTGCAGGCAAAATTCCTGAGATACACCATACCGCCCATTGAGCAAAAGAAAAAAAGCATGTGTTTCTTATTAAAACCTTGTAATTTTTTGATAGCATTTTAATTTCCTGACAACATATTAATTTATATATCTCTAATTATTTTTCAAGATTATAAAAGTTCACTATGCCCAGAGGCTTTTGATCATACCAAACAGCTCCTGAGTTGTATTACTTTAGTTCACAACTTAAATAAAATTTTACTTCTTCGTATTCTCTGCTGAATCTCAAGATATTTTATAAGGCTTTTTATTCATCCTTTTGTTCAAATAATTTTTGAGTCTTGACTATGCACCAGGGACTGAACTTAGGTATTAGGATACACAGAATGAAAGGTATGATCCCTGCATCAAAATGCTGCAGCTTAGTGACATGAATTAATTAAGTTACTACAGTACAAGGTCATAAGTGCTCTGGAGAGAAATATACAAAGGATGCTGAAGGACCGGGAGGAAGGGGCAGACTAGGTGGTATCAGCCAGACTGGGGGCAAGAAAGGCTTCCTAGACAAGACGAACCCCAAGTAGAGTCTTGAAGAATGAGAGAAAACCAGACACACAAAGAAAGACTTCTGAGCAGAAGGACCAGGCATGTGTAAAACATGCAATGAGAGACAGCCTGGAACAAGTGGCTGGCACGGCCAGGAGAACTCAGGGCTCAGAGCTATAAGCAGGAAGAGTGTTAAGAGAGGAGGCTGGGCAGGCGGGAAGAAGCATGTGCTAGACAAGGAATTAAAACTGTATCCTGTGCATACCAGGCAGTCACTAGTGCAGGGGGCATGGAAGAACTAGAGCTGTGATGAAGTATACTCTGATGCTGGTATACAGCAGGGGAAGGCACACTGTGGCCTACAGGCTGAATCAAGTCTGCTGTTTTTGAAATAAAGTTTTATTGGTATGCGGCTGTACCCATTCATTTAGGTATGATCCATGGCTGTTGAGTGGATAGGACACAGATGGTATGGCCCACAAAGGCTAAAGTATTCACTCTCTGGCCCTTGATGGAAAAGGTGTGCGGATCCCTGGTAAGGGCAGAATGTAGTGAGTAAAATGAGCAGTCAGAATACCAGTTAGGAACCTGAAGGGGTAGAGAAGAGGAATGAAGTCTATAAACATTTATAAGATAAACTGGCCAGGTGCAGTGGTTTACAGCACTCTGTAATTACAGCACAGTGTAATCCCAGCACTCTGGGAGGCTGAGGCAGGAGGATCACAAGAGCCCAGGAGTTCAAGACCAGCCTGTTCAACATAGCAAGACCCTGACTCAAAAAAAAAAGAAACAAGAAGGCTGGGCTCATGTCTATGCACTTTGGAAGATGTTGGCAAGAGAATTGCATGAGCCCAGGGGTACAAGAGCAGCCTGGGCAACTTGGCGAGAACTCATCTCTACAATAAATAAAAAATTAGCCGAGCATGGTGACGAGCACCTACAGTTCCAGCTACTTGGAAGGGTGAGGCGGAGGGATCGCTTGAGCTGAGCAGATCAAATCTGAGGTAGCCTTGAATGTGCCACTGCATTCCTGCCGGGGTGGCAGAGTGAGACTCCGACTCAAAACATACATACATACATATTCATAAAATAAATTGACTAGAATGGTGAGTGATTATTATTTTTTGGAGGGGGGTGAGTAAAGGGGACTAACTATTGAGTGCTTGCTTTGTGCCAAACTCCTAAGCATGGTGCTTCATTAGGTCCTCACAACAATTCTAGAAAGAGGATATTATCCCCATTTTACAGATGAGGAAATTAATGCTAAGAAAAGGCAATAGTTTGTCCAAAGTCATACAAAAAAAGTAAAAGAGCCAGGATATGAGCCCACAAATCTTCGGCAACAAGCTACACAGCCTTTTATGAGAGTGTAGTCAGCAAGCGAGAGTGAAGCACAACCCCAGCACAGAGTCAGGCTCCCAGAGCCAAACAACAGAGATAAGCCTTATTTTCCTGAGCACACTCACTTGAGACTATCTTGGCTTTTAAAATTAAGTTGTAAAAGTAAATTAGTCTGATATTCAATAGTATTAACTCAAGCCTGAAAAGCAGTGCTAATTACCAAAGCTTCAAAATCTGTACAGATTTGCTAAATAAATATTTTTTTCACACTGTCATCTAAAGTATATTTTAAATCAACAGGTAGTAGCCAAATCTGATAAGGCAACAACTGAAAAAAGGCATTAGTCCCAGAATAAACTATGCATTCAAAGTTCTGTAGCTATGCCTTTTATTAACCTTTAATTGAAACAGACATTTAGAAGCAGAAATAAACAGTGCTATTTCCATTGCTATAGTTTACTGTTTTTTTAGTTTTTATTTTATTTGGAGACAGGGTCTCGCTCTGCCACCCAGGCTGGAGCATAATGATGTGATCATAGCTCACTACAGCCTCCAACTCCTTGGCTCAAGCAACCCTTCCACCTCAGTCTCCCAGGTAGCCAAGACTACAGGTACACGCTACCATGTCTAGCTAATTAAAAAAATTTTTTTAGAGTCAGGATCTCTCTACGTTGCCCAAAATGGTCTTGAACTCCTGGCTTTAAGTGCTAGAATTACAGGTGCAAGGCACCATACCTGGTCCTGATTTTTATTTTGAATCTTGCAATGGTAGTTGGCAAAAGCTATACATTTCTAAGTACCTGGTCACTGTTGTTGTTTTTAATCACGCTTATAATCCCAGCAATTTGGGAGGTCGAGGCAGAAGGACCGCTTGAGCCCAAGAGTTCAAGACCAGTCTAGGAAACACAGCAAGACCTAACCTCTACAAAAATAAAAATAAAAAAATTAACCAGGCATGGCAGCACACAACTATAGTCCCAGTTATATGGGAGGTTGAGGCAAAAGGATCACCTAGGACCAGAAAGTAGAGGCTGCAGTGAGCCGTGACCATGGCACTGCACTCTAGACTGGTGGGCAACAGAGTGAGACCTTGACTCAAGACAAAAAAAACTGACACTAGAGCCCTTTGGTTAAAGTCAACATTAACTGATGCTCAAACGTTTTTGGACATAATAGTTATACCTTGATCTATGGCCAATACCCCCCAAATCATATGACATAGAGCTGAGCTACAGTAACCTCCACAGAGCAGATCTTGGAAAACTGGATCTCAAGGAAACCCACAAGGATCACATTTTTCGGGGACATAGGTAAACTCAGTGGTGTAAGTTCCTATTACCCTCCCAAAGGGTCTTATAACATGAGAAATACCCTATGGTGTGAAAAAGCCTGAATTCTTTTAAACCAGTAGTCTCAACAGGGGTGATTTTGTCCCAAAGGGTATATTTGGCAATGTCTAGAAGAACAAAAATGTTTTCAAATGTTATCACAAAGGTGTGTGTGCACATGTGCTACTAGCATCTACTGAATATAGGCAGGGATGCAGTTAAACAATGCACAGGACAACTCCCCAATAAACAGAATCATCCAGCCCTAAATGTCAATAGGGCCAAGGTTGAGAAACCCTAGGCTAACCTGAAAAACTGTGTATATTTACTAATATCAAATAACATGCAAAGCAAAAATTTTAGCTTTTAAGTATTTATTATTAAAGGAGAACAGGACATAAGGAGAATTGAAATGTGGAGGTAATTAGCATATATAAGAGGGTTCAAGTATCAGCAAATGCAAAGATAACAAGATTATTCAGTTAAATACAAATGCCTGGTATACTGCCTTACCTGGAATTTCATTGGCTACAACTGAAGGAGGGCTTGACTGGTTACTGCTGATCTGCTGGTGGCTGATCATGTGACAACACTGTGGCACGGCATTATTGACCATGTAGAGCGTGTCTGGCACATTGGACATTCTAACCATTCGCAAACGCACAAGATCTGTTTGTTCCACCATCATCTCGTCTAGCACTGACTGAAATAAGAATTCAGTATTAACAGAATCAGTCAATGTTCATCTGTGTTAAATCACATTTGGAGGAAGATTATTACTTCCATCAAATAAAAAGGGAATTAATTTATTATTTCTAGCTTATAAAGCTTAAAATTAATGGTGAAAGAAGAAAGTATCTCTACCTCTTTAATTTTTAAAGACTCTTTTTGGAGCATCTCTGAAAATATACAATCATCTTTTGAAAAGCTTGTTTTTAATTGTAAGTATTTGAATGTGAAGACAGAATATAAAATTAATCAGAAATAAACTGTACACAAAATTATTATAAAGAAAACAATGTATACATGTGTTAAATATTAGTTCTAACAAAAATGTTCAAAATACAAAATGTTGAAGATTGATATTAATTTAACAGACCTACAAATAAATCCAATTTCAATAAATTAGACTTAGATGAATCTCTCACCAAGCCACAGAATGACCAAAATGAGATAACGTATAGAACATTCTCCACATTTAATGGGGGTGACTATGTCCTCAGGGTAGCCACAGCCATCTGAGGAAGAGGGACACTCTGCAGGACTGTCTGACTAGCTTGGCTGCCCATTCTTGAGAGAGAGGAAATCACAGTTAGGTCTACTATATCACAGAGTGTTTGTCATCAAACTTGACCTTTGTGAAGACCTCAGCTGCTTAAGCAATGTTAAGGATTGCACTTACTTCAGAAAAACCAGATCCAAGCATTCTGCTTCCTTCCTATGTTTTAGAATTATTAAAAAATGCCATCCATTCAATAAGAAGAACATTATCAGCCTAGGCAATAAAATAGACTCCTCACAAATTCTTTCATATACCTTAAACTAGGAATTCTAGCAATGAAAAATGAGAAAAAAATTTTAAGGCAACTTAATTCTACACCCAAACACACTATTTTACCTCTTGAATTTATTTCAAAAAGCCCAATAGTGATTTCTTACTTTCAAAGACTAACAGTTCCCCCAAAGGTCACTCCAAAGTTCTTATGGTTGAATATATCTAACAAAAATTACAGTGTTTCATTTTCACATTACCATATTTTCTTGACAAGTCCTTTATGTTATAGTGCACATGCCAATTATTTACTTAATTGGTCCAAAATTTTTTCTTAGTTTGTATAGTCAGCTGTTACAGAAGTATGTTACAAGAGGTCATGGCATTCCTTTAATTTACCAAGAAAGTCAAATGTGTGCAACCCTCTTTCAGAACATTTCCTCTACCCTCAAGATAGCAAGGTACTGACAATCATTTCAGTAAAATTCTAACACTTTGCAAGGCAAGTAAGTTGAGAAAAACAGAAAATGCATTTTAATAAGACCTAAGTTTAAAAACATGCTTGATTAAGTAAACACTTCAGAAAACTATTCTGTGGAGTAGTCAGACTACAATTCACTTTCATTTTCCCTATGATTGGAATATATAGGCTATTTCCAAATAGTTGAGTAATAGTACAACAAACCTCTTTGTGCATATGATTTGTAACTAAGTAGTCTACTATCTAAGATGGTTTGTATTACCTTTGCTTCTTCCACATAGGGAGAGAACAGTCGAGGACGAACATAAATGCCAGCATTTTTTTGTCGTAACCAGGCATTTGACTTTCCACTTTCTGTTGTCGGAAGCATATCTGATGGAGGAGTACTAATCAAGCCTCTTTTCATCTTAAAAAAAATTTTTTTGTTTAGATAAACTAGAGATCTATGTAGCACTATAATACCACTAAGATAAAAATATCTGTACCTATTAAAATATGCAAACTTTACCATTTAAATGAAAACTAAGACATATGAAATTTAGAAATACTTCAGATATGTAATAATATTTAAAAGAGTCAACACAAACATACCATAATTTTCCATTTTTCTCTAAACAGAGGAAGGATATTTTTAAAAACAAGAGACATTAAAATGAAATAAAGTTGGACTAAATTTAAGAACTCTCAATGAAAACTGACTTTTGTTTTGCCTTATACATCTGGGAACTGATTCCATCTCTCCTTCCCTCCTACCAAGACAAAACAAATACAATACAGCGAGTTGGTCTATTAAATAGGATACTGGTAGGTGCTTAGCAGCATGGACTCTGGGCTTACAAGGTACTTAGCAGCATGGACTTGGGGAAGGCAGACTTGGCTCAAACCCCAACTCCCCCATTTAAATAACAGCCATCTAACCATGGACATCTTTTAGCTGGGCCTCACTTTAAGGGTTCTTGTACGGCCCTGGAGGAGGGGCACTGCACAACTATCTGAATTTGTGGCCCTGCTGATGCTAAGAGAATCTAAATCAAGTATCTGTAGTTCCTAACGTGGCTGTGAGGATTAAACGAAGGCAATGCAGATGAAGGCACTTGGCACACACAAAGAGAGCGCAAACACTAACAGCCATAATTAGCAGAACTTTTCTGGGCACTTTCTATGTTTTAGGCATGGCATTGAAGGCAGAGACTACATGTTTTCTAACCAAAGTTCTAAAATACTTTTCCAAACTAAATACAGGGTTCCATTTGACTTGAGTCTCAGGTTTTAAACAAAACCAAAAGTTGTTTCTCCAATATTACTCTTATATATATAAGAAATAGCTGCATTAAAGTTATTTTTAACTAGTAAAATACAGCATTATCTAGTATTCAGAAAACAGAGAAAAGGAAAAACTAATATTCGAATTCATTACAACTATAATGCTGACAGATTTCCTTCCAGTCTTTTTCAAATGAATTTTTACATAATTGAATTCTAAAATACACACTTTGTATGCTCCTTATTCTTAGTTATATCCCATCATTAGTATTTCCTATGTTGCTATATATTAGTATTTATAACAATTGTTCAGGGTAGCAACATATTCTGTTGGGTACTATAATTTACTGCTCGTTTAATACGTGAAAGATAACTTACTGTTTTATTTTGTATTCTTTATTATGTGAGACGAAACAGTTTTTCTAAGCAGAGATTCCATAAATATGTTTCCTTCCAGTTCGTCCATGTTTCTCTCTCTCTCCCTCTGCCTCTCTTCCTCCCTCTCCCTTTCCTCCCCTCCCCCTCTCCTTTCTTTGAGATAGGGTCTAACTTTGTTACCCAGGATGAAGTACAGTGGCACAATCATAGTTCACTGAAGCCTCGAACTCCTGGGCTCAAATGATCCTCCCATCTCAGCTTTCCAAAGCACTGAGAATACAGACGTGAACCACCGCCCCCAACCACAGGCTTCAATTTAGTACAGGAAGTCCTCTACATATAAACCTTTGGTTGCAAAATTTCAAAGATGCAAACATGCTTTCGCACGTCCAATCGCATAAGTTAGTTCACATGTCTGGTGTACTTTTCTTACTTACTGTAAGATTAAAACTGTGTTATTTTTTGAGGTTTTTTTTTTTAATGTACTGTGGGAAACATATTATAAACCTATTACAGAACAATACCATGTAGCTGATTGTGTTAGTTGGGAACATAGGCTAACTCTGTTGAACTTAAGAACACACTCTTGGTACGGAACTCATTTGTATGCAGGGTACTTACTGTATTTAATTCTTCAGTCTAACAGAATTGATTCTGGGTGTAAGTGAAATGACAGTTCAACTTCAAATGAATTTCTTCCTCTCTTGCTAATCGGTCCGGCACCACACTGATTTATGATAGCTCGTGTATTATGTTTCTTACATTAACTAGGACATTTTTTTTAACTATTTTATCTTACCCATTATGCCAGCTTCACAGATAGAATATTAGCATTTAAAAATATGTTTTACATCCTAAAAGTTACCCTTCTTCATGTCCTTTTTAAAAAACAGTAAAAAAAATTCTTAAGGCTAGAGAAGTGGCTCATGCCTGAAATGTGAGCACTCTGGGAGGCAAAGGTGGGAAGACTGATTAAGACCAGGAGTTTGAGACTGCAGTGAGCTACCATCATGCCACTGCAATCCAGGAGCCTGGCCAACAGAGTGAGAGCCCATCTCTAAAGAAACAAACAAATAAATGTTTTAAAAATTCATATCCATTTGTTTTTCTAGTGGACTTTTGTAATGTTCTCGTGCAGTTACAAAAACTTATGGGTTGGGCTTGGTGGCTCAGCCTGTCATCCCAGCACTTTGGGAGGCCGAGGCAAGTGGATTGCCTGAGCTCGCAGGTTCGGGACCAGCCCTGGCAACTTGGCAAGACCTTGTCTCTACAATAAATAAAAAAATTAGCCAGGCGTGGTAGCATGCGCCTGTAGTTCTGGCTACTTGGAAGGCTGAGGCGGAAGGATCACCGGAGACCAGCAGGCTGATGCTGGGGTGGCTGTGAATGTGCCACTGCACTCCAGCCTGGGCAACGGCGTGAGACTCCAACTCAAAAAAAAAAAAAAAAACCTATTATGATGTTTATAAGCATTATATTAAATTTACAAACCAATGTGTGAAGAACTAATACTTTGATTTGCCCATCCAGTCAAGCAATTCTATTAATTTTTTAAACATCCACTGCTTTAAACAAACTGTAAAAGTAACATGACCAGTTCTACTGATTTTCAGCTGGGTCTGAAATAGAATCAGAACGTCTAGCCACTCTTGTGCACATTGAACCCATCCCCCATCCCCTGCTCTCTGAGTCACCACTGTGCTCGAAGAGTCTCTGAACGTGATTTCTGCCTTTTCTTTTTTGAGTAAGAATCGACTGGATCTACACTGATAAATCATGACTGAATTGACGTCCCTAAAAATAATGCTCGTGCAAAAGTGAGACCTACCTACCCACTCAACTCTCCAAACATTGGATTGTACCTTGTGACAGACACGGGGGACACAAACAACATTATACACAGCAGATGCCTGTTTCTGTGCTCAAGGAATTTACTGCTTCTCAATATTCTATTGGTAGTAGAAATTATTTACAATTGTTAAAAAAGAGAAGCCTGGCATTTTTCTTTTCATGAAAGGGATAAAGAAAACACTTACTGCGTCACTTAAGACTTCACTGTTCATAGGTAAGATGTGTTCAATTCGCACAAAAGGTAAGAGAGAAGAAAGGATCTCTCTAAGCTCTTCCATGTCCAGGTCTCGTCTTTTCACACCTCTTTTGTTCACACTGTGGGCAGTGCCACTCAGTAAATTTGGCTCTATGAGACAGAAAATGAAAAGTCTCTAACCAAATCTAAATGTTCAGAGACAGGCTTTCTTTCTTCTCTAGGGCATATACTTGCAGAAGCACTTAAGTACATCTGCTTTAAAAAGTGTTACAAATCAATTTTTTCTTTCATAAGAAGTTTATTAAATGAGACATTCTTGGAATAAAGACATTCTTGGACAAAGAAAAAGCATGGTGTCAATAGTACAATAACATTCCTTTATGATTGCTCTGAAATAAAGAGTAACTCAAAGGAGAAAAGATGACAATCTATTGAAATCTAGTTTGATCAACAGCTTTTTCTTAAGTCTTTTTTTGTTTGTTTGTTTAACAAGGAACTTGAAAGTTTCTTAGGGATTATTATGCTAAAAGCCTTCTTTCTTTTGTGACCAGCATTCCAGGGCATATGCTATTTCTAGTCACTGTAGGTTATCAGTATGCCCGTTTTCCTCCATTTTTATTTTAGATTTGGGGGTACACTTGCATGTTTGTTGCATGAACATATCGTGTAGTGGTGAACATATTGTGTAGTGGTGGGGGTTGAGTCTTAGGTGGCCCCTTCCCCAGACAGTGCATACTGGACCCAACAGGAAACTTCTGAACCCTAACTTCCCCATCTCTCCCACTACTTCCATCTTCGTGGCCATTTAGCTCCTGCATATAAGTGAGAACATGTGGCGTTTGATTTTCTGTTTCCTAATCAGTTCACTTAGGATGCTCTCTAGCTCCACCCATGTCGTTGCAAAGGATATGCTTTCTTTTTTGTGGATGCGAGGATACATATATATTTAACAGCAATTTAACAACATATGAAGAACTTATGAAGCAGCAAGAGCTAATGTGCACTCAATCTAGTTTTAAGATTTTTATGAAAATCTTGTAAACTTCCACAATGGAAACGTGCTGCATAAAAGTAGACCTTTTGACCTTTAACGTGTAATGTATGTCCATTGTCCAGAGCAGAGGTGATATTAAGGTGTGAAAATTACATAATTTTGGAAAACTTTTTTTTTTTAATTTTAAAGATGTGGGGTACCATTCAGGATTAGGTACACAAGTGGTCATCGTGCAGGTAAAATCTGGGCCTCCTTTTGATCTTCACTTTGCCTGCTTTGAGATCAGGTACCCTTATTGATGTTGTGTCGTGTCCCAACCCCTCCCAGCAGTAACCCACTACTGCCAATTCCTTTCTTATACTATTATGGCAAATGTTCAGGGTCTGCTTATGAGTGAGAACATATGGTACTCTGTTGTTTCTGTATAGATCACCGAGTATGACAGACTCTAAGTCCATCCAAGTTGCTGCGAAGTCCATATGTTTGTCCTTCTTTATGGCTGCATAATGTTACGTTGTGTATACGTACCACATTTTTTTATCCAGTCCAGTTTCGATGGGCAGCACAGTTGGTTCCATGTTTTTGCTACTGTAAATAGTGCTCTAATATACATGCATGTGCAGGTATCTTTTTTGTAAAATGATTTGAGTTCCTCCGGGTATATTTCCAGTAGGGGGACTGCAGGATCATATGGAAGGTCAGTGTCTACTTCTTTTAGAAATCAGCACACTGCGATCGCCACATATACACAATGGAATATTATACAGCCATAAAGAAAAACAAACATATGGACTTCGCAGCAATGCGGATAGAATTGGAGTCAATCATACTCAGTGATCTATCACAGAAACAAAGAACAGAGCACCATATGTTCTCACTCATAAGTGGACCTTGAACAATTAAGATACTATAAGAAAGGGATTAGCAGTAATGGGAAACTGTCAGGGCAAGGGGGTTGGGATTTTCAGTTGAATGAAACTGCTAGGGGAGGAAGGGGCATACCTCATCAACAAGGGTACCTGCATAATCATTTGTATACCCAACCCTGAATTGTACCCTACATCTTAATAATAATAATTATAATAATTCTCAGTAACTATTACCATTTTAACGCAGTAAATGAAACAAAAGTTTAAAGCAATTTTTTTTTCAATTTTGTCTACTGGGATTTTTAACTATTGAGAAACTGATTACTTTCAAACAAAATATCAAATCTTATTCTTTTGAAAGTGAAAACTGATATAATGCAAAGTTGCATAGCTTTAATCTATGGGTACTCTTGCTATACCTAATCCATTTAAGAACTTTTAAGTTTTCACAGCAGCAAAATAATTTAAAATTTCCAACAATGAAAACCCTTCTACTTTGTGAAAGTAATATATATTCTGGATATATCATGTAATTTTAATTTATAGATCTTTAATTAACAAAAAGAAAACTAGCTATTGTTCATGTATTCCTGGTGATTATTACTAAAATATATGCATGATTTTAGTAATCACCAGGAATCTGCTGTGACATATATGGGATACTGCAATATATAGTTATAACAAGCTTTGGTCCAAGATATGTAAGTAAGAATGTATGTTTTTGGTTCTTTTTTTTTTTTTAAGGATGTGATCATCAAACAGGTAAAGTTTGGGATTCCCTTTGGTCCCCACTTTATCTGGTTTGAGATCAGGTACTGTTATTGATGTTATTGATGTTATGTCTACCACCCCCCGCCCCCGCCCCGGATGGACTAAATCCATCCAAGTTCTTGATTCTTGTTATTTGACCTCCAGGTGTCATTCAAATCAAAATTTAAAACAAATTTTCATAGTTCAGATTTGTTTTTCAAAGGGACCACTTCTATATCTTCTTGAAGATTTTTGCACACCAGAATTCAGATGTCTGAATTATACACTTTCCTCTTCCAGACTCTTCATTGAAGAAGGATAGTGATAAGTAGTGGATGTTAATTGATATATACAATATTGCTATTATAATAATATAGAATTTGAAAAATTAGCAGAGCTTGCTTGAAAAATACCATTGGGTAATATAAATTGTTTTCCTTTTTAAAAAATTTATTTTATTTTAATGATGTGGGATACAATTCAGGATTAGGTATACAAGTGATATAATTTTCAATGTAAATTATTAAGTCCAAAGTCTAAAAATGATAAAGGGAAAGATCAAAGACCATTTATGACATAAAAAGGTAGTCTAATTGAAAAGACAGTTGCTATTAAACCAATAGCATATATTGGTGCCTATCAGATCAATAGATTAATAAATAAAATGTAATACCATTACCAGATTAATAAAATGTAATTAGCCTATGCCAACATTTATAATCAACATGTATTCTGTTCAGTGAAACCGGATCAACTATAGCAAATGAAAATCTATGATCATTGGCTTCTCTTATCAGAGTAAATATTTCTAATGGAAAAAGATGGTGATTTGTACATATGAAAGAATAATGAGTTGACAATGAACCATGAAGTTTTGTGGACAACGAAGTGATATTATTAGAGTCTAGATTTAGAAAGATAAATCCAGAATCAGTGAATACTTAATTGCAGTATCAGTAACTGAGTTATTCTATAACAACACAATATATTTTTATCAGTGATATACAATCTTCAGAGTCTCAAAAAAAGTGAACAAATAAGAAAAAAATAGAAGAAAAGATAATGGAATTGGAATCAAAAGTTCTAGAATTAAGTTCAATCTGTGGAGCTTAGGGTACTGACATCACTGAGCTTAATTCCTCATCTGCAAAATGGGAGTATAAATATCCTAAAGTCTCTACCATATAGAGTTGTTAACAGGGCAAAAATATTGCTTATGAAAGCGGGCTGTAAATTTTACAGCATTATATGAGAAGATATAATTACTGAATAAACAGTATGACTGATTGGTTATCACAATAATGATGATTTTTTACAATAATTTTTATATCTGTAGATCATAAACAAAGTAAATTCAAGTAGATCAGCAAAATCTAGAGTTCTACATCAAGTTATATTTTATAGGTAGCAACGAAAGAGCAATAACTAAATCCTGTTTTATTTATTTTAAAAGATGAAGGAATTAAAAATCACAGCTAATTTAAAATACAAGTAAACGTTAAAAATGATAAAGTCTTCTTTAAATTTTAATATACATTTGCATCAAAATTTAGAAAGTACCTAATAAAATTGAGTAAACAAAACAAAGGTGGAAAATATATTGATTAATAAATAATTTGTTGAAAAATACAGATGAATTTCACTCTTTTGACCTTGAATGGGAAGTCATTGGTGAATATCATCACTGCATTAATACATTTAGCAGTGCAGGAAGACAATGTCCCTCATACTTTATCATGCATCACTGAACTGTAACAAATGCTGACAGTTAGAGAGCATATCTCTAAACATTATGACACCATCTTAGTGACAGCTAAAGAAGAAAACTGAGTACAGTGATTGTTTCACATTTACTACAACAGACATTGTTAGAAAATATATAATAAATTGATTTAAAGTATTTGGATAAACATCTTTAATTCTGGCATTGTAGAAACAAAAATGGTGGGTGTGTTTGTTTAGTCATTTACCACCAGCAATTTATCTTCAGGTCTTACGTATAATACTGTTATAGAACCTTCTTTTTAAAAAGTAGTGCTCAATAACCTTGCTCCATTACAAAGCAATTCATGACAAAGGTCTTTTGCAGTAGCAATAATATTTGCATAATAATTGCAAGCACAGAAGAAAAGAACGAAGTGCTACAAATGTATTCCAAGAGTTTTCTTTTTCATAAATTAAATTTCCCCAAAAAGTGCTTCAAAAACTCAGTATTTTATTTCTGAAATGTTACTTAAACATTCACTTATAATGGAATAAAACATTCTCATGCTGTAACATGAAAATGAAAAGCAGATAAGAATACTTCTTAATGAACTTTTTTTAATTGAATATATTGAGCAAGAATGGATATGTTTTCAGTGTAGCAATAAATTAAGCATGCAGCTCCCATGATCAGTTTTGGCAGCAGTGCATTTTATTCTGAGTGTCATGCTAAAAACGAACATTCCTAGAATCAAATATGCAAAGCCTAATCTGTATAACTGCTATCTGAACTTTTGTCTCTCAAATAAAGTGTCATGTGAAAAAATATTTGTGAAAATACAACAATGTACATTTGCAAAATAACAATCCAAATCATCTCTGATACATTTCAATTTATTCCTCAATAGTCAATATCAGAACGTGAATCTCAGGCTTTTAACACACAGGGATACAATCAACTGAGATTAAAATACTCATAGTTTTCTTCTTTCTCTACCTCCCCTTTTCTTTGTTCATTATATATGCAACTTTTGGTAGTGTAGTAAAGATCATGACATTCAAATTTTTATTTATAAAAAGTAAGTTATATAGTAACTCAGTCTGTAGGAATTAGAGCTAAAAATAAATTAGAAATGCTAGCATAGGATAAAAAGATTATTTTGATAAATGAGATCCACTGATAATTTGCCTGTGGATTTCTGTGTATATATTGAAAGGCACATGCCTATTTATTCATGTTGTATAATAAAATATGTTGAAATACAGATGCTTCTCAACTTACAATGGGATTATATTCTGATAAATCCAGCAAAGATTGAAACTGTCATAAGCCAAAAACGCAATTAATACACTGATAAACCTGCTGTAAAGTCCAAAGATTGTAAGTTGAATCATTATGTCAGGATCATGAGAAAAAATGCATGCAATCTATGCAAAGATGTATTATTAAAAGATAGTAATATATGCTAACTGTAGTTCTAGAACATCCCTATGATTAGTTGTTATGTTTGCACACTCCTCAAGAAGTAAGCGCAATTCATCATCAAGCTCTAGTATATTATTTGTAAGTAAGACAAATTATTACCATCAGATGAAGAGGGAAACCAACAATTCTGCTCAGTTTCCAGGGATCACAGCTAATTGTTCCTGGTGAATAAAACATGGTAGCCACATTGGACCCAGAAAAATGTTGTAAGCCAAGGTATTATAAGGAGACAATAACTGCATAAACATATGAATTGATGTATGGCTATAAAATTATGTAAAAACAATACTAAATATACATATTATATTTGATAAATATTTGCCATGCATACTTAGCCACCTTCTAATTTGTTCTTCATGTTATTTTGTGTAAAAATGTTAATATTTTAAATAATGTAAAATGTTACAATTCTATTACATAGAATCTTCTTGTACAAAATTCAAAATTTAGGAAAAATATCTTTAATACTATACCGGGGCGCCAAAAAAAATGTATACACATTTTAAGAGATGTTACCTATGTATAACTTTTTGAAGTTGAATTGAATTACAGTAGCAATGTACATGACATTTGCTCCAAAGATGGCATTAATCAAATGAATGCTAGTGTCACCATGTTACAGGCAGGTATATATGGAATATTACAATTTTAATATAGCTTTTTCCTTTCTTAAAATGTGTGTACATTTTTTGGCACTCTCTGTATAATTCAAGTACCCATTTTAGAAAGAAAATTACAAACACAAAAATTAAGCAAAATAAGATTTCCATATCTGACCCTAATTGAGCAACAGATATTAGATTTAACCTCCTGCCATAGACAAGTGGACGGAATTTATAAAAGAATTGCTTCCAAATATTGGACAATAGGCAGGTCATCATGATGATTCTTGAAAGAGAGGAAACAATTGTCCTGGTTTTCTATCTGGTACCATTTTACAGCCTGAGTGCAGGAAGGGTTTCCTAAATGAGAACAGACGTAAGGAGTAAAATGATTTAAGTTCAAGAGGCTGGGCTGTAGGGTGCCAATCAGGAGAGGAGGGATACATGCTGAAAATGAGCTCAAATATCTCTGAATTTTTACTAAATACTAAAAGGCACAAGGGCAGGCAAAAACGTTGAGTTTGCACAGTTTCTGAGCTGGAAGACATCTAAGCTCCAACTAGCCAGAGTGAAGAATTTTTGCTAACCGTTAAGGGTACTCAGCAGAGAACATAAAAAGGCTATACCTTAATAGTTGGCTGAATCCTAGGAAAAAAGGCAAAGCAAGACTGTTCTAATAAAGCTCAAAAACAAGCCTCAAAAGAATTAAACCTAACCACAAGTAACTTAATTGTCTACCAGAACAAAACTCAACACTTGTTAAAAATACAACAAATGGAATACATATAGAAAAATCTGGAACACTTATTCACTGGAATGTAAATTAGTTCAACCTCTATGGAAAACAGCATAGACATACCTGAAAGAAATAAAAATAGAATTACCATTCTACCCAGCAATCCCACTACTGGGTATGCACCAAAGGAAAAAAATTATTATATTAAAAAGATACCTGCATTTGTGTGTTTATCACAGCACAATTTCTTAGCAAAGTCATGGAACTAACCTAAGTGTCCATCAATCGCTGATTGGATAAAGAAAATAGTGGTGTATATATATACCATGGAATACTATGCAGTCAAAAAAATGAAATAATGTCGTTTGCAGCAACTTTGACAGAGTTGAAGGCCATTATCCTAAGTGAAACTACCCAGAAACAGAAAATCAAATACCACATATTCTCGCTTATAAATTGGAGCTAAACAATGGATACAAATGAATATAAAGATGGAACTAATAGACACTTGAGCACCTCAAAATGGGGTAGGGGTTAGGATTGAAAATAGCCTATTGGGTATAATGTTCACTATTTTGGTGATGAGTATGCTAGAAGCCCAGTCCATGTAACAAACCTGCACATATACCCCCAAATCTAAAATAAAATGTAAAAATACAACAAAATTTATATACTGAATAGTGTAAAATTTTAAAAGTAATAAAAAAAAGTGTCTTGAACCAAATAAAAATTTCTTCGACATGCCAAGAAGCATGAAACTGACTATAACAAAGGACAGATAAATTATTTTTAAAAACAACAACAAAAAAAAACTGTAGACCCAGAAATGACATTTGAAGAATGATACATTATGTGCAGATAAAGAGTGGTAAGACAGACAGCAGTCATTTCTTTTCATTAGAAATTAGGCAAAGAAGAAAAAGAAAAAGCATTTTTAAAGGACTAAAAGAGGTCAACTTAGAATTCTATACCCAGTAAAATATCTTTGAAAGCTTAAGGTAAAATAAAAATAACTTCCATATTAAGTAGAAAGAATTTGTTGCTAGAAGATCTATATTAATGAAAACATTAAAGAAAGTTTTTCAGTAGTAAGGAAAATGACACTAGCTAAAAATTTGGATCTGGACAAAAGAAAGGAATGCACTGGATTTGGTAAATATTATCATAAAATATAAGGTTTTTTTCTATTTTTGAAATTTCATTTAAAGGTAATAGATGCCTGTGTATTATGATGTTTACAAAATGTGGACAAGTATGGCATGATAGCACAGGGGTGCTGAGGGAAAGAAATTGTCATAAGTTTTATAAATTGAAATAGAAATAAGTTGATAGTGTCCTTCAATCTATGTGAAGTTGTATAATATAATTTGAGGGTAGACAATTGTGACATAACACATAATACATATGAAATAAGTATTTGGTTTCTGTCCCCTTAAAACTCTTGTAGTCTTTTAAGTGATGGGGTGCTAGGAGAACATTCTGCTCCAAAATGTGGTCTTTTACCCCATTTTCTAAAACAGAACTCCTGAAATCCTTGTAATTTTCTGAGTGATGGGGTGATAGAAGTGCCTTCACAAAGCTCCTAAATCCCTTGGAAGTTCCTGGGTGATCAAAGCATCTTTTGCCAATCAGGCGATTCTTGTTGGACTCTTAAATAGCTTCAGGATGGGGGCTCGTTACCAGAAAGACCAATCCATGATTAGAAGCCTGGGACTTTTAGTCCCACCCCTGTCCTTCAGGGAAGGGAGAAGGGCTGGCGATTGAGTTAATAATCCATTATGCCTATGTGATGAAGCCTCCATAGAAATCTCTAAACTACAGCATTTAGAAAGCTCTGGTCAGGTGTTCCCAACCCTTGTACTATGGACTGGTCCTGGTTCATGGCCTGTTAGGAACCAGACGACAAGCAGGAGGTGAGCAGCCGGCAAGCTCCGCATTCTGTCAGATCAATGGTGGCATTAGATTCTCATAGAAGTGAGAACCCTATTGTTAACTGTGCATGTGAAGGATCTAGATTGTACACTTCTTATAAGAATCTAATGCCTAATGATCCCCTCTGCCCCATCCATGGAAAAATTGTCTTCCACAAAACCAGTCCCAGATGCCATACAGTGTGGGGACTGCTGAGCCTGGTGATCAGATCCATATTCTGGAAGGATGGTACACCCCAATTTCATAGAAACAGAGCAACTGTACTCAGAAACCTTCCAGACTTTGCCCTATGTACCTTTTCATCTGGCTGTTCATTTATATCTGTTATAATATTCTTTATTATAAACCAGTAAACATAAGTAAAGTATATCCCTGAGTTATGAGAGTCATTCTAAGAAATTATCAAACCAGAGAAAGAGGTCACCAGAAGCCCCAGTTTATGGCTGTTTGGACCTGGACTTGTGATTGGCATCTACATATAGGGCAGACTTGTTGGACCGAGCCCTTAAATCTATTTAGTCTGATACTATCTACTCAGAATAGTTAGTGCAAAATTGAATGAATGTTTTGGCCATTCAGTTGGTGTCCAGAGACTTGAAGAATTAGTGTAAGGAAAACACACACACATACATACACACATTTAGTGTCAGAAGTGTTGTGAGCAAAGAAACAAATTTTCTTTAACTGTGATAAGTTCAAAATGCATATTGTAAGCTCTAGACCCACCAGCAAAATGTAGAGCTAATGAGACAATTTAGTAAAGAAAAAAAATTCCAAAAGTACTCAATTAGTCTGAAAGGAGGGAATAGACGAAAAAGTGAACAATGAAAAGACAGAAAAAATAAAAACAACATACCTAGATGGAAAACACACAGTGTTGATAATTACATTAAAGATAATATAGTATAGGCCAGTCTCAGTGGCTCAGTCTGTAATCCCCGAACTTTAGGAGGCCGAGGCGACTGGATTGCCTGAACCCGCAGGTTCAAGACCAACCCGGGAAACTTGGTGAGACCTCGTCTCTACAATAAATCAAAAATCAGCCAGGCGTGGTAGCACACACCTGTAGTTCCAGCTACTTGGAAGACTGAGGCAGAAGGATTGCTGGAGCCTAGCAGGTCAACGCTGCAGTGGCTATGAGTGTGTCACTGCACACAACACTGCAATTAGAAATTCCGAAAGAGCTTACTGTGTTTGATTTTTTTTTTTTTGAGTTGTAGTCCCACTCGATCGTCCAGACTGGAGTGCAGTGGCCACTGCCGGCCACTGCAGCCTCGACCTGCTGGGCTCCAGCGATCCTTCCGCCTCAGCCTTCCGAGTAGCCGGAATTACAGGCGTGCGCTACCACTCCCGGCTAATTTTTTTGATTTATTGTAGAGATGAGGTTTCGCCTGCCCAGGTGGGTCTCGAACCCACGGGCTCAGGCAATCCACTCACCTCAGCCTCCCAAGGAGCGGGATTACAGGCTGAGCCACCGAGCCCGGCTTTGATTTTTAAAAAAGAGATATATAACTATGTGCTGTCCACAAGAATCTAATTTTAAAATAAAGAAATGGATGTTAAGAGAAATAAAAAGGAAAATGACATATTGTACAACCCTTAACCACAAGAAAGCAGTAGTAGTTATATTAATATTAGAAAAAATAGACTTCAGAACATTGATTATTACAAAAGCTATATTAATAATAAAATATCAATGCATAAAGAAGTCGTACTACTACTAAAACTGTATGTACCCGATAACAGAACTTCAAAATACATGAAGCAAAGCAAACAGAACTGAAAGTAGAAACAGATTAATCTGCAGTTATAGATGGATATTTCAAAACTGCTCTCAAATGATAGAATAAGTAGACATAAAATGAATGAGAATACAAAAGACATAAAACCACAAGCAAACATTACCTAATTTAATCAACATTAATACAATAATTCACCTAACAGCATTTTTTTCTAGCATATATGGAACATTCATCAATGTTTATAATATTCTAAGCCATTAAACAGGTCTCCACCAGCACTTAAATCATATGAACATATGTAATCTGACCAATACATAATTAAATTAGAATTCAAAACAGAAATTTATTTGGGAAGCAACATCAAATATTTTGAAATTAAATAATATATATTTAAGGTAATCCATGAGCCAGAGAAAAAATTACAAAGTTAAATAGGATATAATTTGAAATGAACAAAAATGATAATATAATGTATCAAAACTGTGGGATGCTATGAAAGTAGAAAGAGAAGGCTGTAGCAAATTCAATGGGGAAAAATAATCTTTTCAACAATGGCTCTGGAACATTTGGATATCCATACAGAATAAAAAAAATTATCTCGAGCCATACCTTACACCATTAATCTGAACTGGTCATAGTCTCCAACATAAGAGTTAAGACTATAAACGTATGGAAAAAAAACATAGAAGGCACATTTTTGTGACCATCAGACAGACAAAATTTTCTTAAATAGCACACAGAAAACACAAATCATAGAGGTCAAAATTAAATTTCTGAATTTAGAAAGGCACTAAAAATATTTAAAAAGCAAACTTACAGAATTGGAGAAAGTATTTGCACTGCATAAAACTGACAAAGGACATGTAACCCAAAATATTATTAAAACTATTATATCTCAATTAATAGAAATAAATTTTTAATTTAAAAAATGAGCAAAAAAAGTTGAAAATATACTTGACAAAAGAAGATAAACACATGAAACCATGTTCAACATAATTGGGTAACAAGAAAATAAAAATAACAACCATAAGATACCATTTTTAAACCATTAAAATGATTAAATTTTTAAATATTGACAATATTCCATATTGGCAAGGATGTGGAATGCCAGGAACTTTCACACATTTACAGGTGAAATGTGAAATTTATATAAACATTCTGGAAAAGAGTTTGACATTTTTTGAATAAAGTCAAAAATATTAACAGTAAAGTCCAAAAAATTTCACTCCTAGGCATTTACTCAAGAGAAATAAAAACAAATAAATAAAAACTTGTAAATAAACATTCATAACAGCTTTGAGATACAACTCAGTAATAGAAAAGAATGAACTGGTATTATACACAAAATTACAGGTATATCTTCAAATTGTTAAGTTGGGTAAAGAAGCCAGACAGAAAAAACCAAAGATTCTATTTAAATGAAACTCTAGAAAAGATAAAATCTTGATGGGAAGTACATCATTTGTGGCCTGGGGTAGAGATGACAGTGGGGAGAGAATGAAAAAGAGGCATGAGGGAATCTTTTAAGGTTATGGAAATGTACTTTGCCTTTACTGTGTTGGTGGTTAAATGAATACATACTTTTGTCAAAACTCATTAAGCTGTACAGTTAAGATGGGTTACTTATAAATGTTATGTTTCCATAAAATTGATTTTTAAAAATTAGCAAATTGCTACAGAGCAACAGTTTTCGTCATGTGGACTATGGATTGCAGAGGGTTCTAAAGAATCTTTCTGAGGGTCAAAACTATTTTAATAGTAATTCTAAGATGTACTTTGTTGCCTTGTACAGTGATGGTGCAAAAGCAATGATGTATAGAACTTCTAGGATCTTAGCACAAATCAAAACAGTGGTACCAAACTACCTTGATTTTCTGAGTCCTTGAACAAGTTTATTGAAGCAAAGGTGAAATTTCTTCAGATGGTAAATATTTAGTAAAACTAAAAATATAATTTTCTAAAATTTTGTCATATAGATAGGTAGATGCATAGATAGACATTACTGTACATTACATTGACTTCACTTAATTTTTTAACCTTTCATAAAACTAAGACATTTGTATAACTACTTTAATTACTATATTATATTATATATTATACCCTATATACTGTATCATATTACCATATTATCATTTTAACTAGTTTTAAAACTTACATATGAATAATTGTGTTGTAGAATTTATATGATTCACTAAAGCCTCAAATCATTTTGGTAACAATGAAAATAAAAACCAATTTCATCTTTCTATTGAGGAAATTTTTCTAGCAAACAGAAGAAAAAATGTATCTTACATTTAAAAGAATGTAATGATCTATCATTGGAGTAAATATAATCAAAGTGTTTTATAAGATTATTTAAACTAATACAACTTGACTTGGGGTGAAATAGTTTGTTAATTGGGAGCTGTGAATACCAATAGAATGTAACAATATAGTGAAGCATTTTTTTTTTTTACTTTAGTGCTGTTGTTGTTCATACTTATTGTCAACCAACTAAATAAGAAATAAATGTGATGTTATACATTGATTATTGTATGTAATGATATATATAACTTGATTTTAGCATACCAATAATGTAATCTTATTTGGCAAAGATTGATCTCTAAGATTTAGAAATAATATTCTTAAGTTAATATTCTCAAAAATAAATGGATTTTCAAAAATAACTAATAATTGCATATTATCTTAAAGCATGACAAAGAACTTTTTCACATATATTCTTCTCATTGTCTCAAGTTAAATGTTAATTCAGCTGACATTCACAGATTTCCAATACTAACCTAGCTTTACATTTCACCCAAATTCCAAACAAATTACTCCTTTCAGCTCATTTATATTGGCCCATTTTCCCTACTATAAAATGTTAGATGTAAGTTTGAAGACAGAAAAAAGCACACAGCCCTTCCTTTTTCATTTGTTACACCTTTTACTTATTCATAATGATCCGTGAATGTCATTGTGTTTACCATGAGTTGAAAATTGTATATGGACTTACATTTTAATGATAACATGCAACTGACTCAAATGAGAATGACATAATTCAAGTGTCACATTTCCAAATACCAATGCAATAGAAATACAAACTTTTATAAATGCCACTAGTAAAACTGACTATAACTCATATCTGTTTTCTAGTTATGGAATCACAGAGAGAAAAACTTGAGGCATAACTTAAAGACTTGAATTGAAAGTAGTTATGATTGGTGATTGTCTGATATATTAGTGAAATTCTCTGCCCATTCAAGCAATTTCACAATAAGTATACTGACATTTTGATGTTAAGTTCTAATTATCAGTTGTTAATGCTTCATTATAATTAATTTTAACCTTTCAAATTGAGAGCAAATTGTAACATTTCAACGGAAGAATAATCCATAAAATGCTAAGTAATAAACATGAAAACTGACAACTGCCATATTACTATTCTCAGGTCTAAAAAGATTCAAATGAATCAAATGTTATTGTGACACTCAAATCTTAAAGGGAAAAAAATGACAAATAGCTCCGCCCACTCAAAATAAGTGGGAGTATAATATTTGAGGAAAAAGGAAATGAAAAAAAAACTTTATCTTTATGCGTAAGCATTGAGCTCTTAACTAATGCTTTGACAATTTTCTTAACAGGTTAACAGAATAATTTAAATCTAAAAGTTAATACACTACTAAACAAAGGGTAGCACAGCAGCTTTTAATAACTATTTTCACTAGCTAATATATAATATTTCAAATCTCATAGAGGTCTATATTCAAACATTGTAGAAACATAATTTATTTGTGCTTAATATTTTCCAGTTGAAAACTAATGATTTCACATAAATTGTATTAGTGTCTCATACTTGACCACTTTTAAAACTAAAAGGAAGGAAGGCAGACAGGAAGGGAGGCAGGAAGGGAGAGAGGAGGGGAGGGAGGGAGGGAAGAAAGGAGAAAAAAAAATTCAAACACCCTGAGTAACCATAGATGATTTTAATTAAAATGTCAGAACAGCAATCATTTTGAAGAGAAAGATCATTTGAGAGAGGGTTTAGTGGGTCTTCTGTGGCGCTAGAAAGGTCATATTTCTTTATAAGGATGTTTATTGGATGGTGGTTATACAGCAGTGTGCATTCTATGAAAATGCATCAGGCTATACACTTCTGATTTGTTTACTGTTCTGTATCTGAATTACACTTCAATAGAAAATTTATCTAAGGAAGAACTAAAAAAGAAGAAATTATTTTTTGCAACAAAGAACTGCTAAGCATCCATGACTAGAGTAACTCAAAAAGAGAAGATGGATCAAAGAAGATTATATGTACCCCTAAGAGCTCTATTTTTTTATTTGGAGCCACAGAATTACTGAAGAATTACTTTCATATGGAGAGTTCTTTTTGAGGATATGCAAAATAAGAGCCAACCAGATGCACATTATACTTAACTGAAATTTTCTGAGTCCTTGAACAAGTTTATTGAAGCAAAGGTGAAATTTCTTCAGATGAAAAAAGAAAAAAAATATAAAAATCTGCTAAAATTTAGCTTTAAAATGCACATAATAAAATATGTCAATTATATAATTTGTAACATATAAGTAAGAAATATAAAATATTAGGTAACATTTTATAATATAGAATTAATGTGATATACATATATGTGCCTATATATTATAATACTTAGAATCTGAAGGTATTATTGTTTTCAGATATCAAAGAAGAATTAAACATTTCTCCCTCTTTGAAGGAAATTTATAAATCACCCATAGATATGTGAAAATAGTTTCATTCCTTCTGAACAAATAAGGGAAATATAAATTATATCACAGCTGATGTAAACAGATAAAAAAATAAAGATACCTGAAATTTTACTGATCAAATAATATGTTTTAGAGTTTACTTTCCATGAAAACCCATCTCTCTTGGGTCATTTAAATAGGTTATATATATATATATATACACACACAAACACACATACACACACATATGTATATGTATACACACATATATATATTTTTTGGAAAAATATAAGGTAGCCAATTAAACCTTAATTATAAAACAAGCTAATGATAATAAGTATGAGAAAAAGTTTTATTTAAAAGACAAAATTACCACTTACCAACCATCTCAGAATTATCACAGGGAAGTACCTACACTAATTTTGTTTCAATGCAAATTTTAGGTATAATTGTTCAATTTTATCATGAAAACAGTGATGTCCTAAGAATGTTGATGATATGGTGTTAATTTTAAAATAAATATATTTTCACATATGTAGTAATACTAAAAATGTATTAATAGGGGTATACATGTGTAGACATTTGTGGTAAAGTGATATAATTATGGTGATTTGTTCTGTGTTAATTTCAAATCTTACTTTAATGACATATTATTTTCCATTAAAAAGATAAAATTTGAATACTGATTTTTTTTGTAGATAGGGTGACATACAAATCCAGTTTCATTCTCCTGCAAGTGGATAGCTGGTTTTCACAACACCATCTACTGAAGAGTCTGTTCTTTCCCCATTGTGTGTTCTTGTCACCTTTGTCAAAGATCAGTTTACTGAATATGTGTGGATTT
Source organism: Tarsius wallacei (assembly GCA_963574415.1). Lineage (NCBI taxonomy): Eukaryota > Metazoa > Chordata > Mammalia > Primates > Tarsiidae > Tarsius > Tarsius wallacei. The sequence goes on from CAUYQG010163220.1 coordinate 28,805, forward strand.
ATTTCTGGGTGCTCTATTCTGTCCCATTGTTCTATTTCTGGTTTTGTGTCAGTATTATGCTGTTTTGATTATTACAAGTTGTATAGACTTGAGATCAAATAGTGTGATGCCTCCAGCTTTATCAAGTTTGCTTTGGCTACTCAGCATCTTACATGGTTCCATACAAACTCTAGTATTGTTTTTTCTATTTCTGTAAAAAATATCATTCAAATTTTTTTAGAGGTTGCATTGAATTTGTAGATCACTCTGAGTAGTATGGACATTTTAACAATATTAATTTTTCCAATCTATGAACACAGGTTGTCAAATAGCTTTTATAAATAAAGATAAAAGTTGTTGATGATAACATGGAGAAAAAGAACCTTTGTGCACTGTTTGTGGGATTACAGATTAGTACAGCCATTAGGGAAAACAGTATGGAGAGTTCTTGTAAATTAAAAATAGAACTACCATATAATCTAGCAATCCCACTTCTAGGTACATATCCAAGGAAATAAAATCAGTATGTCAGAGAGATATCTACATTCCCATGTTTACTGCATCAATAGTCACAATAGCGAAGATATAGAATCGATCCAAGTATTCATCAGTGGATGAGTGGATAAATAAAATGTGATTATATATGACTACTACTCAGCCTTAACAAAGAAAGAAATCTTGTCACTTGTGACAATGTGTATAATCAGAGAGATAGGTGGGATAAATTCAAGAGATATATTGTATACCATGGTGGCAACAGTTAATAAAAACATACTGTATTTTGAAAATTGCTGAGTAGATTTCAAATACTCTCATTACAAGAAACGATAAGTATGTGAGGTAATACATATGTTAATTAGCTCAATTGAGCTACTCCATAATATGTATATATTTTAAAACATCATGTAGTACAGGATAAATATATACAATATTTATTTGTCAACTAAAAAATAAACATTGTATTGTACCCAGTAATTATATACAATAAAAATTTTAATAAAATTGTTTTATCATCTAGTACATACCAATGCATTAACACTAAAATAAACCTGTTAGTAAACCATTAAAATAAAAGGTTTAGAGTCACTTGATTTTTGTGAGAAACTCTCTATATTAAAAATAAAATTATATACCCTCAAACCAAATTCTTTGCTCCATGAAATTTATAGACTGGCACTCATTCAAATATTTGTAATATCCTAATATGGCTAATGAGGTAACATTCCTTAGTAGGTCTCAAACTACTTTATTAAATAAAGTTATGCCAAGTTTGATTCAGAAGCTGACAAATGTCACAAATATTGATTTTTCATATTCCTGATAATCCAGTAATTTTCACTCTTTCATCAATACATCAGCTCACATTTGAAATAAATATTTAATTCCATGAAGTAAAGGCAATTATTTTTATTGTAAAAATATCAAATGTAGCAGTAAGCCACACAGAACTTTCTGAAACAGTTAAAAGGCTATTTAGATACTGACAAATCATTTCTTAAAAATGATTTTCCAAAATTGATATAAAAAAGATAATGTTTTCTTTCTTTATATGGCAGATGTAATTATTAGTCACAGATACTCCTTTTGCCGTCACACTTCTCCTCCATTTGCCCTGAAAACATTCTTTTCACCCCATTAATTTTGCGCTTAGTCATGTTCCTTGACCAGTGAAATGTGTTGAGGCCCAATATATGCCATGTCCAGATGGAAGCTGTAAATGTAATTGCGTAGTTTGGCTTGACACCTCTGTTACTACCGCCCTCTGCCTTAAGAACAGCATATACTCTCAGACAGGGATTGCTCTTACAATTAAAATCTTAGGATGAGAGGACATACATCAGACTCATAGCCAATATGCTATGTGGACTAGCACCAAAACTAACTGCCCCAGTCATCATATCACACAAGTGGCTTTTGTTATATACTCTGATTTGGGATTGTTACTACAACAGAAGTTGGAGATCAAAAAATTGGTACCTAGAAGTTTGATGCTGCTACACTAAACTAAGATATCTAGCATTGGCTTCAGGGTTGGGAGGTAGATAAGAGATTAGTATTACTAGAGGCTAGGAAAAGGCCACCTTTGCAATATCGTGGGAAAACAGTTGGTAAACCTATAACCTGTTTAATGTATAACATACGATTTAATATGTACATGTGCTTGTGGACAACAAGGCATCAAAGGACAATATTACTAACATGAACTGGTTATTATTGCTAAAATTAAAAATCTAATACAATAAATAATTGAACTTGATAATAATTGGCTTGCTTTCAGGAAAAGATGAAGGAAAAAATAGAGAGGTCAGAAATTCAGTGACTGACATGCATTTTGTTTAAGTCAGTCTCCAGTAAAGCCCTTCAATTCAGTGACTGATATGCATTTTGTTTGGATTAAGCTGGTCTCCAGTAAAGCCCTTCAATTGAATACAAAGTTTTAGGAAATAGATCAAAGGAATCATAGCAAAGAAGCCTGATAAGCTTGAAGTACCTATAATGATAATAGACAATAGAAAGATAGATAGATTGATTGATTGATAGATATTGATAGAAGGGAGCTAGGGTTTCAATGAACCCGGGGGGTTCATGTGTTGAAAACTTAATTATCAGTGCAACACTGTTGGGAGGGCACTCATGAATGAATTAATATGATTAACACAGGAGTGGATTAATTATTGCTAGAGTGGGCTTTTTATATAAGTGAATTCAGCTCCCATTTGCTCTCTTGCTCACATACTTTCTTGCCCTTCTGCTTTTTGTCATGGGATGAAGCAGCAAAAAGGCCATCAGCCTTGGACTTTCAACTCTCCAGAACCGTAAGAAATAAATTTATGTTCATTATAAATTATCCAGTCTTTGGTATTCTGTTATGGCAATACAAAATAGAGTAAGATAGATGATGATAGATAGAGAAGAGATAGATGATAGATGATAGATAGATATAGATAGAGAGATAGATGATAGATAGAAACACACACATACACACACACACACCCACACACACATACACAGAGAGAGAGAGAGAGAGAGAGAGAGAGACAAAGAGGAACCAGGAACTGATGTTTCCTGAAAAGAACTGTGAGAAGGCACATGTGGCTGGCTGTAATAAAAAAGTAGACAGCAGCTACAACAAAAGCAACTATGTTTTGAGGAAGTCATGCTGTTAAAAGTCCCACTGGCTTGGATAAAAAGAAGCTGACTGCTGAAGAAATTAAAAAGACAATTTCTAATATTATTTACCAATAAAAAATAATGAAGCACTGATACACACCATAACATAAATGACTGTTGATAATATTATGCTAAATGAATGATACCAGTCATAAAGGATCATGTATTATAAGATATCACTTATATAAAATGTCCAGAACAGGAAAATCCATAAAGGCAGAAAGTAGACGTGGTTACCTAGGGCTTGTGGAGGGTGACGAAGGGTGGAGACGGGTGGGACTGCTAACTGGTGACAGTTGTAGAGTTGCAGAATTTTGTGAATAATCTAAAAGCCACTGACTTGTATACTTTAAATGGGTAAAGTGTATGGTATATGAATTATATTTCAAGAAATACCATCTTGGACCCTTAACTTTTTAAAACAAACTTTTAATTTTTTTATTTTAAAGATGTGGGGTACAATTCAGGGTTAGGTATACAAATGTTCATTATGCAGGTATCTTAGTTGATGAGGTGTGCCCCCCCTTCCCCAGGCAGATTCCCACTAGTGCCAATCCCGCTTCCCTTCCCCCTCCTGGAAGTTTCCCGCTACTGCCAATCCTTTTCTTCTAGTATTATGATAATTGTTCAAGGTCCACTTATGAGTGAGAACATGTGATACTCAGTTCTTTGTTTCTGTGAAAGATCACTCAGTATTATAGCCTCTAAGTCCATCCAGGTTGCTGTGAAGTTTATGATTTTGTTCTTCTTTATGGCTGCATAATATTCCATTGTGTGTATGTACATTTTAAAAATTCAGTCCTCTTTTGATGGGTAGTATGGTTGGTTGCATGTTCTTGCTACTATGAACAATGCTGCGATAAACATATGTGTGCAGGTATCTTTTTTACAGAGTGATTTGAGTTCTTCTGGGTACATTCCCAGTAAGAAGATTGTGGGGTCGTATGGAAGGTCAATTTTTAGATCTTTTAGGAATCGCCACACTGTCTTCCATAGAGGCTGTACTAGTTTACACTCCCATCAACAGCATAGAAGTGTTCCCTTTCGCTACATCCTCTCCAGCATCTGTTGTTTTTTGAGTTATTGATGATAGCTATCCTGACTGGAGTTAGGTGGTATCTCAGTATAGTTTTAAGTTGCATTTCTTTGGTGAATAGTGAGGCTGAGCATTTTTTCATGTATCTGTTCGCTGCTCATATGTCTTCTTTTGAGAAGTGCCTATTCATATCTTTTGCCCACTTTGTAATGGGGCTGTTTGTTTTTTTCTTTTTGGCATTTTTGAGTTCCTTGTAGATCCTAGATGTTAGGACTTTGTCAGACATACAGTTGGCAAATATTTCTTCCCAGTCTGTGGGCTGTCTCCCCGCTCCCTTGATGGTTTATTTGGCTTTGCAGAAGCTTGTCAGGTTGATAGACATGATCCCACTTGTCGATCTTATCTTTTATGGCATGGGCATTTGGAGTTGTGAACAGGAATTGGTTGCCAGTTCCAATTTCCATAAGGGTATCACCTGCATTTTCTAAGATTCTTCTAGTTTGAAGTTTTACATTTAGGTTGGACCCTTAACTTTACAGGCCGGAGAAAGACTGAGAAATATCAATGTCAGGAG
>CAUYQG010163223.1:0-10696 GCA_963574415.1 Tarsius wallacei
CTGGGCAACTTGGCGAGACCTCATCTCTACAATAAATCAAAAAATTAGCCGGGCGTGGTAGCGCGCGCCTGTAGTTCCAGCTACTTGGAAGGCTGAGGCGGAAGGATTGCCGGAGCCCAGCAGGTCGAGGCTGCGGTGGCCGGGAGCCTGCCACTGCACTCCAGTCTGGGCGACAGAGTGAGACTCCAACTAAAAAAAAAAAAAAAGGGGGGCTTGAGGGCGTAAGTTCACCCTTCTGTCCATTTTGTTGTGTGAGGACACGACTTTTGCTCCCTTCAGAGAATGCAGCAACAAGGCGCCACCTTGGAAGCAAAGAGCAGCCCTCACCAGACATTGAACCTGCTGGCAGCTTGGTCTTGAGCCTCCCAGACTCCAAACTGTGAGAAATAAGTTTCTACTATTTCTATGTCACCCAGTCTCAGGTATTTTGTGTCACAGCAGCCACAAATAGACCATGACAGAAATTGGTACTGAGAGTGGGGTGCTGCTATAATAAGCACTTGAAAATGGGGAAGTAGCTTTACTGGAAAGCAACAGAACTGGGAAAGGGTAGAGACTAGAACTCAGAGGAGCAGATTTGAAAAAGCCTAGATTGCCGTGAAGAAATTGTGAAGGGCCATTCTGATGAGGGCTCAGAAGAGGAGCACTGTAGACAGAGCCTCCATCTTGTTAGGGACTGCTTATTGGTAGAAACATAGACAATAATAAAGGCCATTTTGATGAGGTCTTAGAAATGACGAGTGTCTTATTGGAAACTGGAGGCAAAGCCATGTTTGTTATAAATTAGCAAGGAACTTGGCTGAATTATGTCTGTGTTCTCGTCCTACGAGGAGGGCAGAATTCAAGGGTGATGAACTAGAATGTTTGGTAAAAGAAATATCTAAACAAAGCATTGAGGGTGCTGCATGGCCTTTCTTGACTTCTTACAGTAAAATGTGAATAAAAATTAATGAATTAAAGGGGAGGTAGAATTTAAAGATCTGGAAATCTCTCAGCCTGGCCATATAAAGAATAAAAATACAAGTCCAGCCGGGCTCGGCAGCTCAGCCTGTAACCTGCGTTTGGGAGGCTGAGGTGAGTGAATTGCCTGAGCCTGGGCGTTCGAGACCCGCCTGGGCAACTTGGCCAGACCTCATCTCTACAATTAAAAAAAAAAATTAGCCGGGCGTGGTAGCACACACCTGTAGTTCCGGCTACTTGGAAGGGCGACAGAGTGAGACTCTAACTCAAAAAAAAAAAAAAAAATACAAGTCCAGAAACACTACCAAGAGCGTGGCCAAGTACCCATTTGATAAGGAGATTCACATGAACAGAAGGAATCCGGTAGCTATTTATCAATACAGTGGAAGAATGATCCCGAAGGCATTTTGGAGCTCTTCCAGGCTGCCATTCTCATCAAAGGCCCTGAATGCCAAGGTCTTGAGGGGAGAATGTCTTCAAAGGAGGGACCCAGGGCCCCCAAGAGCACCTCAAGCTTCTGCTCCTTGCATCCTGGTGCAACACTCCTTGACCATCCGAGATATGGCTCAAGTGGGCCCAAGAGCAGCTCAGACCACTGTTCTGGAAGGCACAAGCTATAAGCCTTGGTGTCACCTGTACAGTGCCAACGCTACAGGCACACTGAGTGCTAGAGCTGGAGGTGTAGCTATCTCCACCTGGATTTTGAAGGATGCCTATGAGAACCTTGAGACACAGACTGAGAACCACTACAGGGTTGGGGCTGCCACAGAAAGTCCCCACTAGGGCAATACCCAACAGAGCCATGAAGGTAATGCTGTCACAGACATCTGTAGAGTCACCAATGTGCAGCTCCAGCCTGGGAGAGCTGCAGACATACGACTCCAACCTCTGACAGCTCCTACGTGGGCTGTGCCCAGCAAAGCCAAAAAGGTGGGACTGTCTGGGCCTTGGGGGTCCAATCCTTACCCCACTGTCCACTGTCCACTAAATGAACTAAGGCATTCCTCAACCAACATATTTATTATTCAACCAACATACTTACTCCATTGTTTTGTATTGTTAATTAGTTTACATGTCAGTCATAGGGTCAAAGAGAATTAGTCTCAAGCCTCAAGACTTAATGGGGTCCACCCTGTTGAGTGTTGGACCTACTGGGATTAGTTAACCCTCTCTCCTTTTCTTTTCCCCCCTTGGGATTGGGTATGTCTATTCTATGATTGTCCCATCATTGTATTTTGGAGGCATATAACTTGTTTGATTTTAGGCTAATAACTGGAGCAGAAGTTTGTCTCAGGGTGAACTGCATCTTGAGTTTCACTCAGATCTGATTTTAAATATATTTATTTTCATTTTTAATAGATATTTTTTATTTTAGAGACGAGGTCTCGCTATATTGCACTGGCTGGTCTCGAACTCCCGGGCTCACGCAATCAGCCTGCCTCAGCCGCCTGAAGTGCTGGAATTATAGCCATGAGCCACTGCGCCCAGGCTTTAAATGATATTTCAGTTTTTTGAGTTGATGCTGGCATGAGTTAAAACTTTGGTGGCTGTTGGGATGGAATGAATGTATTATGTATGTGAGAAAAGCATTCATTTTAAAGGGACAGGTAGCTCATTGATGGAAAAAAATTTTCTATTATTTATAAAGTACACCCAGTCTCAGATATTTTGTTATGGGAGCATGAATGAACTAAGGCATTCCTCAACCAACATACTCCATTGTTTTGTATTATTAATTAGTTTACATGTCAGTCTCTTTCCCAGATTGAAAGATCTATGAGTGTAGCATCATGATTTATAGTGCAAATCACAAGGAATTTGACAGTAAACAGATAGCTAAAGTCCAAGGATACCACTTACTAGCAGCTATTTAATTTTGAACAACTTACTTCACTTTTTAGCATCAATTTTTTTTATTTGTAAGTTAGGCATAATACCACCAACTACACAAAGTTGTTATAAGAATCAAATACCACTATGCAGCTAAAATATCTGGCCATAGTAGGCGCTCAATAAATATTTCATTCACCTTTTAATCTCCACAATATCTAGCACTTGCTTTTATAGATAGCAGGTAATTTTTAACGTTTGTTAACTGGATACATCAACATACCCTGTTTGTGATTTTAAGACTTGAACCAACACTTACGGGTTTCTGTCATGTTAGAGGGTAGGCAGGATTTGCCAAACAGCTTTTATCACTACATTTTTCTTTCTTTCTTTTTTTTTTTTTTAACAATCATTCATGCTTGGTTTCAAGAAAGCTATTACTTATTCTGTCTAGAGATGGTACTCTGCTTGGCATCATGGGTCTTTGCCCAAACACCCTCATGAACACTTTCTATCTTGGTTGCCATGACTGTTGTCGAATAAAGCCTCCGATATGAATTGAATACGTCCTCTCAGACTTAACCCCCAATGCAACAAGGTTGTGAGGTGGAGCCTAATGGGAGGTGTTTAGGTTATAAGGGCTCCATCTTCATGAATGGATTAATGCTCATTATGAAAGGGCTTGAGGCCGCAAGTTTGATCTCTTGCTCTCTCTCTCTGGGCCGAGGGATCCCTTCTGTCATGTTATGATGCGGCCATAAAGCCTGCACCAGATGTAGCCCCTCAGTCTTGAACGTGAACTTCCCAGTTTCTAGAACCATGAGCCAAATGAACATCTTCTGTTTATAAACAACAGAATATCCAGTCTCTGGTATTCTGTTACAGCAGCACAAAACAAAGACAGCCTTGTTCACGCAATCTGCTTTTGAAAAATATTTTCTTCTTTAACCTACTTGATCGTGAACTTTATAGAGCTTAAGCTTTAAGAGAGCTTAAGCAAGGAGAAAGTGACATTAGAAGAAAAATGAAGAGTGAAAAATAAGGACAGAAGAAAAATGCAGAAAGAGGACTAGGAAATGGAGAAAGAAAGGAAGCCAATGCCACAAAAGCCTGTGGGGCAAAGTGGAAGGGAGGAAGGAATTAAACATGGCCAGATGAGCAGCAGGCACCTGGGGGACGCATATATCACAAGTCAGAGCAGAAAGCCGGTAGGCAAAACCAACATCAGAAGTCGTTCCTGGGGGTGAGAAATAGCAGGAATCAAAGCTCAGGGCAGAGAAAGAATTAAGAACCCACGCCTACAACACAGTCAGTTACCAGCTGGTGGAGGATCACATTGTGAACCTGAATCTGAGGGTCAAGGTCGGGCTCTATCATTTTGTATACTGATTTGTCACTCTGTATTCTGATTCCTTACAAGTCTGTGGCCATAAGGAGGCTGGAGGGACATGGGAGAAACCAGTGAACAAGAGCCCAGCAGTTGGTCTGAGCGCTAGTTTTCTACTGTTTGCTTGGGATTGGGTGTTTAGTCATGTCTTTGGTACAACCGAATTTCAATACGTTGAGAATGTTTTATTTCTCTATGGAGTTTGTTAAAATGGGATTTTTCTCGCACACAGACACACACACAATAATTGTTTGAACAACTTAGGCAATCATAAAGCATGTTGAAAAATGTGCCCACCAAGAATTACTACAGCGGTACAAAAAAGCATGCTTGTACATTCTTTTTACACAAAGAACACATTGGAGAATAAATTAGCATGGAAAACGGTCTCTTTGAAGGCACAATAACTATTGTTTCCTTATTAAATCCAGTTTTTCAATTAAGTGGAGCCTTGCTGATCCACACTATGGCTGGGAGGTCCCATAGAGAATTTCTGAACTTTGTAGATTAGCAAAACACCATAATTGGAAAAAAAAAAAAAAAAAAATCATGACACAGACTCCAGGAGAGTGGAGAAATGACTGTCATTGTGTTTCTTTATTTTGATGACTGGATTTAATTTTTAAATATTGAAATGCTTCATTATGAATAGTAAACATGTTGTAAACTTTTGTAAAAGTCATGAAAAAATACAGAGAATTAATTGATTAAACACCTGCTAAGTATTGAGTACTCACAGTGCTATGCACTATCCTACATGATCCTGACAATATTTCAGGATGGCCATAATTATTATTCCAAATGTATAGAGGAAAAAAACAGCCTCTGAGGGATTAAATGACTAGACCCATGGAGCACAGATTGTAGGTGGCCGGGGTGATGTTCGTCTTCTTTTATATCGTAGAAAAAACTTAACCATGTTTTAGTTTTGCTTTGTATGACCATTTAAAAAGGAATTCTCTTCATTTTCAAGTTGGGTACTGTGAATACTATTGCTGCAGACAAAATTGGCACTGCTGATCTGTGCTTAGATGACAACACCAAGATAAATCAAACCCATGAAACTTTTTAATCACAAGAGCTACCGTAAAGTAACCATCTTATCTGGACTTTTAGGTAAGCAGTTGAAAGTTACAGATTTTGCTGAATACTTTAAGTATATTTTTATTTGTAGGAAATGACTAGATACTTGCCCAAACTGAGGATGCAAACATCAGATAGACTAGATGATCATTTAAATTCCTTAAAAAATTGAGCTTCAATGATAATAGCAGAGTTTTACAACATAAACATGCTCACTGACACACACAGAATACTTACTTCATTGATAAGTACACACTGATTCTTAAGAACTCTGCAGAACCCTGCTTTACACCTATTGCCTTTCCATCTCACTCCCTCCCTAGTCCCTACCAAATATCTGGGTCTCCTTATTTCCTCCTAGTTTCAAGAAAAGCGGAAAGAACCAGAATTCTTTAGGGACCAACAAACAGTTCCTGAGGTTCTACACTGAGTCAGGTACCAAGATCTGAAAATAGGAGATGAATGATTCAGTGTTCCTGCCATCAGTGAGCTCAGAGCTGACCCAATAAAACAAGTAACAGCCTCCCTTTATAGGAAGTTCAGCAACAAAGATATGTGTAAAAAGATACCCAAGCCTATAAAAGAACAAGCTGAGCTAGCCTAGGGGTTTGTGACATGGGGTCATCAGAGGACTCAGAGCAGGTGATATTATAGCTGAGAGCAAATTCACAGACTGGAGAGGAACTAAGCTAGATCTACCGCCAACCGTAAGAGGGAGAACAGGGGGGAAAAAACAGACGTTGGATGAATTCCACTAAACACATTGCTAGTGTATCCATGGGTTGTTTTTTGTTTGATTTTTTTGGTTTTTGGTTGTTTTTTTTGTTTGTTTGTTTTTTTGAGCTGGAGTCTCACTTCGTCACCCAGGCTAGAGTTCAGTAGCATGCTCACGGCCACCCCAGCATCAACCTGCTGGGCTCCAGTGATCCTTCGGCCTCAGCCTTCCAAGTAGCCAGAACTGCAGGTGCACACCACCACACCCAGCTAATTTTTGATTGCTTGTAGAGACGAGGTCTCACCAAGTTGCCCGGGCTGGTCTCGAACCCGCAGGCTCAGGTAATCCTCTCACCTCAGGATCCATGAGTTTTAATGTTTCTCAGCTGTAAGGATGTGGTTAATCACTTCTATTCTTAAGAGGCCAGGTGAGAGATTCTGAGGATAACCTAGTCCAGAAAAGATGAAGGCTGGAACTAAAACAACAGCGGCGAAGCAGGGGAGAAAGAAGCAGGTGGACGAGAGAACCGAGTAAACCGAGTGAGACTTGCCGACTGGTCATGCAGAGAGAAAACAGAAAAAAGTCAGGGATGACTTCAGAGATTCCAGCTACAATGGCTTTGTGCATGTTTTAGGGACACATACTAAATGTATTTTGGTCATGATGGGTTTAAAATTCTGGCATGATATAATGTTAAGATGTCAGATACAGAGGTAAGCACACAAGTCTGAGTTGGAGAAATATTTAGGGGCAAAAACATACACAGTAATGAAGACCCAGCAAATTTGCAGATCTCTCTCTCTCTCTCTCTCTCTCTCTCTCTCTCTGTCTCTCTCTCTCTCTCTCTCAGTATAAATCAAAATTAAAGCAGAAAAAAATGTGACCAACTTCCTTAGCAACCCATCCTTCATAAGGAATAAATGTATAACTGGATTCTACAGAGTTTAATCTGTAGATAATTATTCTGTTTTAATAATTTTTTTCATTATAGAGAGGCCTGACATCTATACGTGTGTGTACAAAAAACATGATTTATAAAATGCCTAACAACAAAAGAGGAAAAAAGAAGTGCTGAAATTGCCACTTTTAAAAAGGCATATAGTTTGCTAAAAGTGAAACGTATTCTAGTCATAAACGTCATTCACTTTGAATACGTAGATGCACAGTAGATTTAGAAATAAACCCTATTAATAGTTACCAATTTGAGTTAGCAAAGCAACTAAGGTATCAAGCAAAAATTTAATGCAGAAATGACATATAATACATTGATGAAAAGAGGGGGGCTGTTATTTGAAAAAGAGTTGAGCTGTGAGTCAAAAAAAAAAACCCAAATGAGTTGAGTTTTCTCATTCATTGTTTCCTCTTAACAAGGATCACCTGCTTCCTTCCGTTTCTGCACTTTCTGACATCATTCTTCCTGATCATCCCTTTCAGTTAGATTTCTCTTAGCAAACAGATGAAGAGCTCAATCATCTATGCATTGACTAATGTAAGTGACTGCGACATGATGAGGAAACATTATATAACAAATAGGACGTGTGCTTTAAGTAGTCATTCTAGAACAGGTTCGAGATTTGTTTGTATTCATATATACGCCATCTTAAGACAATAGGTATAAAATTCCTAGCAAAAAGTACAGCACGTGGTAGGGTGTTGGTTAATTTTGGCTGTCCTTTGTTTTCACTTCTCCCACCAACCACTCTATCCTTTCGAGGAGTCTACCCTATTACAGTTGTCCAGACACTACACTGACTCCACTTTCTGTAATTTCTATATAGCAGTGTTGGCTCAAACCTATCTCTGCATCCTAAACTTTTAAAAGATATCCTCTAGCAGTAGTAAAATCCTCAGATTTTCAAAGGTAACAATAAATAATAGCTAATTTATTTATTGAGCGTTTACCGTGTACCAAAACGTTCTCAGTACTTTAGGCACAGCCTCACAGTATCTCTGAAGTAAGGCTCTATAATTACCTGTTTTTCAAGTAAGAAAACTAAAACACAGGTTGACTAGTTAATCAATATCAAGACCAAGAGGGAAATTCAGGCAGTCTAACTCTAGAGTTCATACTTTAAGCATTAAATAAAATAAGTTTTTCCTTGAGTGTCAGAAGACAAGCAAATTTTGTGAGGTTTTCTATAAAAAAAGGATCCCACAGTTAAGTGACCCTGAAGCAGTGAATAAATAGAAATTTACAAAAACTCTTTAGAAAAACTAATATCGGTAACAAAGAAATCTGCTTAATTTTGCTTAATCCAGAGTTTCTCACACCCTGAACCTTGAAACCTGTTTTCACATAGTTTCTAATCACATATCCCAGAATTGATATCTGTGCACAAGACTTCAGGAAAGTGTTCAGAAATGGTCTCTTACCTGTGGCACTGAGAGATTTGGAGGTTCGTGGCTGTCCCCCAGGACAAATTCAAAAGAATCTTCAAAGATTTCTCCACCAAAGTGTCGATAGTAAATGATCCCATTAAACAGATCTCTTTGAAGGAAGCCAGGGACAGGATAGCCTATTGGGTCCAAAATACATCACATAGTTTTGTGGAGTCTACCAGGTGTTGGGGTATAAAATATTGAACTTATCTCCAAAAGTCTTCTCTGCCTAATATGCTACAGACACCCAAGAAAATGCATTAAATGTTTTTATCAAAGCTTATAAATAATAAAGCAGAAAACTAAAGTTGCCTTAATATGCAGAAAAATTAGGCTTAAAAAATATTTTCAAGACACTTAGTCTTATTTCAAATACACAAAGTAACACTAACTACTTACCTCGATGACCATTTTGTCAAACTCCTGGTCTACTTACTTTAAGAAGTAGTTGTGAAATGATTCTACCAAAATGCAAAAGCACGCTATTCATGGAATAACTTTATCAAAAATCTAAAATAGATCAAACATCTGCCTTCAGACTCGTTTGTTCTATCATCTTGCTTGGCAGATTTAATTTTTCATAGTATAATAGTTACCTTGAGGGTCAGCCCTGGAATTTTCTAGAATAACCTTGGCTAGACCAGCTTAACTTCCTTAAGTCTCAGGTTTCCTGTCTATAAAATGGGAATAATAATGTATCTTACTTTACAAACTTGACGTCTACCTTAGCACACATTCTGACACAATTTCAGCAAATCCAAAAGGTACGGTACACAGAACGTTCCCTGGGCAAGAATGAATTCCATTCAGACGATCTTAACTGCTCAGAACTTACCTACCAGTCCCGGCCCTGGCTTCTTCATGATCTCTCCGGCCTGGGGGGCCTTTGTGATATTGAAGAAGATGTAGTCATCGCTGGAGTCCAGGTCCGAAGCTCTCAGCACAGAACCCTGGATCAGGACGGTCTGCCCTTCCTCCAGCTCAATGGCAACATTGGTTATGAGGAACGGGGGACTGTCATCTTTGGGCAAGATGTTGATGGGAAACTTGTGACGGATGCTGTGAGGGCCATCAAATATCCTGAATACCACGAAGTCTTTGGTGGAGTCACTGTCATCGTGGTGATAGCGGACAACTCCAGCTTGGAGATCAGCAACGGTGAAGAGAAATCCTTTCCCCCCTGATGGGAGAGCAGAGACAGAGCAGTTTGAACAAGAGCGCACAGAGGCAGCAGCTGGAGGGAAAGCATCACTACAGGAGAGGGTGCAGCCCGGACTTTCCTCGCCTTTCCAGGTTGTTTAGTGGGTTCTGGGACACCACCGATCTGGTTTCGAATACTGCCTCTAACACTCAATAGCTGTGCAGACTTGGACAAGATATTTGATTTATAAGACTTGTCAATAAAACAGGGATAATAACACGGCGGTGATTACATGTATCTGTCAGTTTGGGCTAAGGAATGCCCAGATAACTAGTAAAACTTTTCTGGGTGGTTCTCTGAGGAGGGTATTTCTGGAAGAGATTAGTGTTCGAATCAGTAGACGGAGTCAAGACCACCCTTACTAACACGGGTGGGCATCATCCAATCCACTGAGTCCTTGACGAGAACAAAAAGGCAGAGGAAAGGCAAATTCTCTCTTTCTGGAGCTGGGACTTCCATCTTCTGCCCTCCGATATCGGAGCGCCCAGCTCTAGGGTCTTCAGACTCTGAGACTTAAACCAGCCACCCACCTCACACCCACCTCTGCCCCTCTATCTGCCACCCTCCCGCCCCTCTCTCCTTCAGCCATCTTCTCAAGCCTTTAGTTTTTGACTGGGAGTCACCCCATCATTCCTCTGGTTCTCAGGACTTTGGACTAGGCCTGTTTACTTCCCAGTCTTCACTGGTTCTCCAGCGGCATATCATGGGCCTTCTTGGCTTCCATAGCTACATTAGCCAATTCCCATAATGGTTCTCCTCTTGCATATATCCGTGTGCATTGTATTGGATTTGTTTCCTGGAGAAAACCCTAACTCATACAAATACCTACAGCATATTCCATAGCAACAATGACATCTCTTAAACAGTAGTAAGCCTCCAGTCAATGTTGGTTATTCTTCAACTCATTGTTGTCATTCTACATGCAGTTCTATGAGCAACAATTTTTTTGTTTTGTTTTTTTGAATCGGAGTCACGCTCTGTCGCCCAGGCTGGAGTGCAGAGGCACACTCACGGCCACCGCAGCCTCGACCCGCTGGGCTCCGGCGATCCTTCTGCCTCAGCCTTCCGAGTAGCCGGAATTACAGGCGCGTGCTACCACGCCCGGCTAATTTTTTTGATTTGTTGTAGAGATGAGGTTTCA
>CAUYQG010163225.1:0-18709 GCA_963574415.1 Tarsius wallacei
CACCTTTGTACACTTGTCCATTTACTTAGTTACACACTATTTCCAGTTATGGAATTTCTGATTCAGATGGGTTTTCACATTTTAACTTTGATGCACGGGTCCAGCCTGACTTCCTTGAATGGCTGTCTTTTCAGAATAATATCACCAGCGGTGAATGGAGAGTGACTGTTTCACCACATCTACACCTGCCTTAAGCATTGTCAAGCATGTTACAAATGAGCAATCTGACGGTTGAAATACCATATCTCTCTGTTGTTGTTTTATAATGGTTTTTGAGGTGTAACAGGCATAAAAGAAACTACACATGTTTAAGGCATACACTTTGATATATCTTTGTGAAACTGTCACCACAATCAAGAAAATCGTCGCTAGCCGGGCTCGGTGGCTCAGCCTCCAATCCCGCGCCTTGGGAGGCTGAGTTGAGTGGATTGCCTGAGCCCGCGGGTTCGAGACCCACCTGGGCAACTTGGCGAGACCTCATCTCTACAATAAATCAAAAAATCAGCCGGGCATGGTAGCGTATGCCTGTAATTCCGGCTACTCGGAAGGCTGAGGCAGAAGGATTGCCGGAACCCAGCAGGTCGAGGCTGCAGTGGCCGGGAGCGGTCAGTGCACTCCAGTCTGGGCAACAGAGTGAGACTCCAACTCAAAAATAAAATTAAATTAAATTAAATTAAATTAAAAAAAATAAAAAATAAAGCCCAGACCAAAAACTATGTACCTTGCAAAGCTTATTGAAATAAAAAATAACAATTATAGTAAGCAAAAAAAAAACAAACTTCTATGGCATCAAACCCTGATATATTCTTGGATTTATTTATTTATTATTTATTTATTATTTGTTAATTTTTTGAGTTGAAGTCTCATTCTGTCGCCCAGGCTGGAGTGCCATGACACGCTCACGGCCACCCCAGCATTGACCTGCTGGGCTCAGGCGATCCTTCCACCTCAGCCTTCCAAGTAGCTGGAACTACAGATTCATGCTACCATGCCTGGCTAATTTTTTTTATTTATTGTAGAGACAAGGTCTTGTCAAGTTGCCCAGTCTGGTCTCAAACCCTCAGGCTCAGGCAACTCACTCTCCTTGGCCTCCCAAAGTGCTGGGATTACAGGTTGAGCCACTGAGGCCAGTCTTGGATTTAATTTTACAACAGTTAGTGATATCTTAATCAATACAGAGGGTGACACTAAATGCATACTTTCCAGAATGTTTCTAAACCCCAAATGGTGTTTGTTCCTCTCCTTTCCATCAGTCATTTCTCTCTAATTGACACCAATAGGCTCTACCACCTCCATTATACATTATATTAAAGAGTAGGGAGAAGAAAAGAAGAAACAATTTTAGATATGAATGAAGAGACTGAGTTGGTAAGTCTACATCTTTTGCTCATAGGGATTCCCTTTTCTCCAGGAACCACAGGAATGAGCTACTGGCAGCCATGTTTATACTGCATGAAGTTGCCTCCTGAGGGTTGACTGGTGTAGAGGCAAATTCCTTCCCTACATGGGCTAATCAACTTCTCTATTCTGGGAATTTGAAATGTGAATGACAGCAACAGAGACCAGGAGGTAAAAACTAACCACACTGATAGAAAAGTTCCAAGGAAAGTTCTACTAACTTCTGAGGTTGGCATTCTAGTGCAGCCCAATTACTATCCTTCTTGAAGTGAGTGGTTTAACTCTTCCTGAATTACATGATTTGCCACATAACCTTCTAATAAACTCCTACTTATGCTTAAGCTTTTACAGTTTTTTTTATTGCAGTGAGCAGAACTCTCTAATGAAGAAAGCAGTTCAAGAAGAGATTTGCTGATCTTCTCAGTACCCAAAGCAGGGGGCTCTTCAACCATTCATTCATTCATTCATTTAAAGAATATTTATTGATCCCCTACTATGTATCAGGCATTCTGTGCTAGATATTGAAGATTCAATGATAAGTCTCTGCCCTCCTAATACTTACAGCCTAGTGAGGAGAGGGGCATTAATTAGTTGGATCATCTTTCTCATGAGCATGTAATTAGAAACTGACATAAAGGCTTGAAGGTAAGATTCAGGTCTATGAAAGAGCATAGAAAAAGATGGAATTTAGACTTGGGGACTTGAAGAAATGATACTTGCACTGACTCCAGAATACTGATCAGGCATTAAATCATGGGAGAAAACAGTGTTTATCCAAATATTTACAGAACTCTGTGATGGAGGTTTAAATAGAAATATACAAGGAGTACCACGCAAGCTCAACAAAAGTATTTTAATTTATCTAAAAGGAATGAAAAATGTGTCTCATAGCAGGTGAGATTTCAGTTGAGTCCCAAAGGATTAAAAAAAAAGTTTGCAAAGAATAAGAAAGAATACTCCAGCCAGGCTCGGTGGCTCAGCCTGTAATCCCGCGCCTTTGGGAGGCTGAGGTGAGTGGATTGCCTGAGCCTGCGGGTTCGAGACCCACCTGGGCAACTTGGCGAGACCTTATCTCTACAATAAATCAAAAAAATTAGCTGGGCATGGTAGCGCGTGCCTGTAATTCCAGCTACTTGGAAGGTTGAGGCGGAAGGATCGCCGGAGCCCAGCAGGTCTAGGTTGCGTGGCCGGGAGCGGCCACTGCACTCCAGTCTGGGTGACAGTGAGACTCCAACTCAAAAAAAAAAAAAAAGAAAGAATACTCCAAGCGGTTTGGAGGGGGTGGGGGAAGGGACGCATGTGCAGAAGCATAAAGGCATCAAAAGTTCAGAACAAATAGTTCTATGTGGCCATAGCATTCAGGGGAAGGATATTTGTGAGTGAAAAGGATAATGAGGAAGCTCAAGGGCCAACTCATTAAGAGACTCACATAGGTCATGCTAAAGACATAAGACTTAATCCTGTGGGCAGTGGGAAGCGAATGGAGGACAAATACAGGGAGGTGTTACAGTAGGATTTGTACTTTAGAACTTCCATTCTAGGTTTTATGAAGACTAGATTCAACCTAAGAGAGAATGGAAGCTGAGAAGATAAGTAGGAGCCCTGAGCTGCCTCTGCATTAACAGTTATTATCTACTAAATAAGCCACTATAGGCCTAAGGTCTACCATAATCTGAGCATTCATTGTAGAAGGAGTAGTTTCAAGAGTCTCTCCTACCTCACTCATTGCCACCATCTTGGTTGGTCCCAGCTGTCTTAGGTGTAGCTTGTGTGGCTCCTAACTGGTCTCTCTTGCTGCGCTTTTAATCTGCCTTCTACTTTGTCAGTTGGTGATGCTCCCTGAGACTCACGGCTGATCTTATTCCCCAGCTCAGCAAGCTATACATTGCCTACAGCATCAAACCCTAGCCCTCTCTTCCCCATCAAGTCCTCACTCTCTTTACTCATTCACGCTGACTTTTCACAGCATTATCTTTAATTCTCACCACACCCTTAAGGTAAACATTATTGTCTTTATTTTACAGATTCAGAGAGGCCAGGTCACAGATCAAAAATTAGGTCACAGGTCACAGGTCACAGGCCAGAAATCACAGGCTAGTAAATTGTGGAATCACATTTTGAATTTAGATTTGTCTGACTCCAAGACCCATATCCTTTTCATAGCACGTTAATTCTAATGTATTAAGGTTCTCCAGAGATATGGAAACAGTAGGAGATAGATAGACATAGATATAGATATAGATGATATAGATGTAGATGCAAGTGTAGGTGTAAGTATAGCTATATCTAAAATGAGAAATTGGCTTACATAATTATGGAGGTTGTAGTCCCAGAATCTTCTGTCTGCAAGTTGGAGACCCAGGAAAGCCTATGGAATAATTTAGTTTGGGTTCAAAGGCCTGAGAACCAGGGGAACTAATGGTGTAAGTTCCACTCCAGGGCTGGAGAAATGAGATGAACCATCTCAGCTCAAGCAAGTAGGCAGGATACAAAAAGGGGCAAATTCCTCCTTACTCTGCCTATTTTCTGTTCAGGTCCTCAGAAGACTGGATGACGCCCACCATGTTGAAGAGGGCTATCTACTTTACGGAGTCCACTGATTCAAATACTAATCTCATCCAGAAACACCCTCATAGATTCAGCCAGAAATAATGCTTAATCTGAGTCCCCTGTGGCCAGTCAAGTTGACACATAAAATTAATCATCACAAGTCCACCCCTCATCAACTTGGTACTCATATGCATCTCCTTAAACCACACTTAATCTCCACATGAAGACAATAATAAGGTCATAATTCTGTCTAACATAATACAACTATCCTGCATACAACCAAAACATGCTAACGTTTTTCCCAAAAGAAAGTAAAGTCCTTGAGTGATGTTTACTCTTTTCCTGCTATCTCATAATTTAAATACTGTGGTGTAAAATTAACAATAAATTCTATGTCATAAAATCAATGCATTTTATGTTACATGATAAGGGAATAAGAGAAGAAAGAAAACAAAGGTATACATACACTTATACACAAACATATTCATTACAGAATGTGGAGGAAATTCTCATGACAGTTACAGATTATTTTTGGAACTAGTTATGTAGTTGTAGCTGGTATTTGTAACTACCTTCCTCTACTACCTATTCTGTATTTTCTTGCCTTTAGGAAGCATCTCAGCTAGTTGTGGTTCTTTACCTGATGGGGTGACCCAAATCTTCATTCCTGAAAGGTCTTGGCCATTACTAGTCCCTTCTAGATTGGGCTATTGTAATTTTACGTTTGCTTTAACCAAAGGGCATGGTAATACTGAGAAACACCATAAGGCATCTTATGTATTCCAGGCATACTCTTTCTTACCTCTGTTGTGGAGCTGTAGTCCAATTTCCCCTTGGTAGTCAAGATCAATCACCCCAGCCAACACCATAACTCCCTTTTTTGCCTATTGATTCAGAGACAGGAGGAGCCAGAAGTGACCAAGTGGCAATCTTAACTCCCAGGTCAGTTGAATGATTGCTGTGTCTTCTGGTGAAAGCATTCTTCCCTCTGGAAATAAGATCTCTAGCCCAGAAAAGCAGAAAGTCAAGAACAGGAGGCTAAACTTTTGGTAGTGGATCACTAGAGGAAATAGTGAGTAGTGTCACTCCTATCTCTACCCCTTGATTCTGGATTCATGAATCCTGGCTATGGGAGAAGTAGCACCATATATTGGACAGTGACTCAGAGCACATACAACCAACTGGAGGACCTTGCCCAAGTCCTGCAAAGTATTGCCACCCAGCTGGTACTGTAACTGAGTCTTCAAAAGGTCTTTTTACCATCTTATCAAGTCAGCTACTTTAACATGGTGGAGCACAAGGTAAGACCAGTGAATTCCACAAACACATTGCCACACATCTTCTGCCGTGAAGTGAGTTCCTTGGTCAGAAGCAATGCTGTGTGCTGTGTGGCATACCATGGTGGTGGATAAGAAATTTTGTAACTCCAGGGTTGGAAGTTTTGGCAAGAGCATTGTATGCCATGAAGGCAAATTCATGTCCAGAATAAATGTCTGTTCCACTAAGAACAAAATATTGGCCCTTCCATGATGAAGTGGTCCAATGTACTCAGTCTGCCTCCAGGTGTCTGGCTGATCACCTCAGGAAATGGTGCCATATCAGGGACCCATTGCTGGTCTCTGCAGCTAATAGATTAGGCACTTGTGGCTGAAACCAGATCGGCTCTGGTGAGTGGAAGTTCATACTGCTTAGCCCTTGCATAACCTCCATTTCTGCCATCATGACCACTTTGTTCAGGAGTCCATTGGATAATGACAGGGGTGGCTGGGGAAAGGCAGGCTGGTATACACAGAAAGTGTCATCCTATTCACTTGATTATTAAAATTTTCCTCTGTTTAGGTAACCCTTTGGTGAACATTCACATGGACATAAATATATTCACTATTTTTCCCATTCAGAGAGGTCTGGCCATATACCTCTTCCACAAACTTTGTCTTTAATTTTCTAATCATGCCCTTTCTAAATCCCTGGCCATCCAGTCAAACCTTTGACCACAACCTATGAATAAGTATATAATTGTACATCTGGCCAATTCTCCTTCCAAGCAAAGTGAACAACCAGGTGTGTGACTTAAGGTTCTGCCCACTGAGAGGATCTTCCTTCACCACTGTTCTTCAAAGATGTCTGGGAAAGGGGCCTTAGTACTGAAACCGCCTGTTTTCCAATGGCTCCTGCATATCACGCAGAACCATCTGCAAACCAGGTCTGAGTCTTCTCTTCCTCTTTCAACTAATTCCCTACGTGAGGCCACAGGTGTTGCCTGGGAGAGAGAAGGCAATGTAGCAAAAGTAGGGACCATGGACATTTGAGTCACTTCTTCATATAACTTCCTTTTTTCAGGTCTTGCTTAGGCCCAGTCACATATATACCACTTCCATTTGATGACAGATTGTTGCTGCACATGTCCAACTTTATGGCTTGGTAGGTCAGATAACATCCAATTCACGACAGGCAGTTGAGGTTTCATGGTAACTTGGTGGCCCATTGTTACGTGTTCAGTCTGTTAAGGCCCAGGAGCAAGCCAAGAGCTGTCTCTCAAAGGGAGAGTCATTACCAGAAGATTATGGTAGAGACTTGCTCCAAAATTCTAAAGCCCTGAGCTGCAATTGACCTATAGGAACCTGCCAAAGACTCGAAGCAGCATTCATATCTACCACTGTCATCTCAAGAACCATTGGATCTGCCGGATCATATGGCCCAAGTGGTATAACAGCTTGCACACCAGCCAGGATCTATTGCAGGACCTTTCTTGCTCTAGGATCCCACTCAAAACTAGCAGCTTTTTGGGTCACTCAGTAAATGGTCACTAATGATGATCTACTGTTATTCTCCAAGATTCTTCTGTCTTCTACACAGGCCAAATAAGAGAATTGGGTGGGGATGTGTTGGGAATCACCACTCCTGCATCTTTCAAGTCCTTGATGATAGCACTGATCTCTGCAATCCCTCCAGGAATGCAATATTGCTTTTGAATTACTCATTTCCCAGGTAGAGGCCATTCCAATGGTTTCTAGCCTTTCCCATCATTATAGCCATCACGCTACAAGTCAGAGAACCAATGTGAGGATTTTGCCAGGTGCCAGCTGGCAGAATTGATTCCAATTATGCATTCTGAAACTAGAAATAATCACAGGATGGTTTGGGGACACACTGAATCCACTATGAGATTGATCTAAGCTAAAACGCCATTGATAACTTGACCTTCATAAGCCCCTCCTCTATCTGGTGAGCTATAGAGACATTTTGGGTTTCCTGGAATCAGTGTCAGCAAAGAGTAAATGTCCAGTAGTCCTCAGAGGTCTGGTTTTTTTTTCCCCAATGAATAGTTGCCCTGTTAAGGGAGTATGTTCCTTTGGGAAAGGCTGGAATAAATTAACTGTATACATTTTCTGTAATTGACAGAATTCTTCCTTTAGGGGACTCAACTTCACTTTCATCCAAGGGGTTCTGAGAAGTTCCAGAATTTTCTGTCTGAAAGCTGAAGACCCAGGAAAGCCTGTGGTATAATTCGGTTTGCGTCCTAAGGCCTGAGAACCATGGGAGCTGATGATATAAATCCCAGTCCAAGGATCAGAGAAGGTGAAATGAGCTTTCCCAACTCAAGCAGGCAGGCAGGAAGCAAAAAGGGGCAAATACTTCTTTCTTCTGCTTTTTATTTTATTCAGACCCTCAGAGGATTGGATGATGACCAACCACACTGGGGAGGGCAACCTACTTTATGAATTCCACTGATTCAAATGCTAATTTCATCTAGAAACACTCTCACAGACACACCCAGAAATAGTGTTTAATTTGAGCACTCTGTAGCCAATCAAGATGACTCATAAAATTAACCATCACAACCTAGTAGCCATGGTTAGTTAGGCTATGTTCCCCAAACTACACATATTCTTTGAATCCCAGTATCTCATGGACTGAGCCAAAGTGTTGCTCACATAATATTGAAAAATGCCAATACTACTTTTCCAAAACCACAGGAAATAATTAAAAAATTTTTTACATATGTACTTACTACAACTTTTAAAATGTCTTTGGTCCCTATGGCCACTTGTCTAATCTAGAATTTATTGTAAAACACTAACTCTGTATTAGTTATAAAGTTATTTTAATTGACTCTGTCTGCTAAGTAAGTTTGAAATCCACTGAGATAGACCATATAGTTAGTGGAACAGTGGGAATTGAGGCTAGAAATTCTGTTGGTGATTGACATTCACAAGGCTCTGAAAGCCTGATCTAGTGCATAGTTATACACTAAGCAATAGGGAGCTTTAGGTGGCTTTTGAGCTGAGAAACCCAATTACAGCTGTACCGTTGGGAAGCTTTGTTGGCCACAGAAGACAGGAACGATAAGAACTTCTCAAAATGTAGGCCCCTACCCACTAGATCAGACTACCCCAGGAATACTTTAAAATATAGATTCCCAGGCCACACCCTGGCCCTACAATCAGTCTCTGGGGATGGAATCCAGGAATCTACATTTTAACAGCCTCCCAGATTTTAATGTTCACTGAAATTCAAGAATCAACTGATTAGAAGGAGGAGAAATGGAAGACATGGAAACCAGTGAGGTAGATGTGTTGATGAAAAGAACTAAAATAAAGAGACTTATTCTGAGTCAAATGCGAGTGACTAAGGCCTGAGGCACAGTACCAAAAGGTCCTGAAAACATGTGCCTAAGGTGGTTGGATTGCAGCTTGATTTTATACATTTTAGAAATGACAGGAAAGGGGCATAAATCAATACATGTGAAGTTGACATTGGTTGAGCCTGGAAAGATGGGACATCTTGATGTGGGGGGGGCAGGGCTTACAGGTAATAGGTGAACTCAAAGACTTTCTGATTGGCAATTGGTAGAGTTTGAGCTCTGTCTAAAGAATTTGAAAATCACGAAAGAAAATGTTTGAGTTAAGATAAGGGCAGTTGCAAAAGCCTTGGTTCTTGTTATATACAAGGACAGACTAAAGAAAAACTGGAATTATTTTTTGGAGGGTGGGTCCCTTGTAGTGTAAGCTTCTCCTGCTAGATAAGTGTTCTAGGAACCCATCTGCACCAGTGTGCCAGCTAGTGTTGTTGTGAGAGGCTGCGTTCAGCTTCAGTGAATTTTTTTTTTTTTTTTTTTTAAGATTCTGTCACTGCATTTGCCCATTTCATAATGGGCGATTCACAAGCACACTTGCCCATATCATCCTGTGTGTTTACAGTTTTTGACCAAAAACCACATGACCCCCATGCCCCACCCTGGCTATTCACCCAACCTCACCCCAAACCACTGTTTTTTGTTTCCCAAGATGAAAAAAGTCCTCAAAGGGAAACATTTTGTCGACGTATAAGAGGTGAAGCAAAAAACGGCAGAAGCACTAAAAAGCATCAAAATTGACAAGTTCAGAAACTGTTTTGAGCAGTGGAAAAAGCGTCTCGGTAGGTGTATTGCATCAAAGAGTACTTTGAAGGTAACTGAAGTTTAAACATGTAAGAATAAATACACAATTTTTAATAAATAAATTCTGGAGTTTTTTGTGTTCCCCCCATAGGTGAAGCTTTTAACAGCAGGCTTCGGTGAGAATAGGTTGTATATGTCTTAAAAGGTGGCGCTCTTCCTGGGGAAAGAGATTCTCTATAGATACGAATTTCCCCAAGAGACGGCTTTGCAGAGTCACTTCAAAATATATCAAATAAACAAATTCTGGGGTAAAATATTTTTATTTCCCTTAGGGACTACTATCTGTCATGTGATGCTATACCAGAGTCAGGTTGTAATTTGGTATCTTATTGCTACAGAGTCTGTTTTGTCAGTCTTATGATCTCTGTTTTAATATCAATGCTAGTCAGTTGTGTATAAAACTCCACAGTGGAGGGGGTATAACCTCCTTTCCCATCATGACCTGGAATTTAGTTTTTCAGGTTTCTCTTGACTCAGAAAGGTTCTATTCAGTCAGTTGGGGGGCTTAAAATTTTATTTTTGGTATCCAGCTGCAAAGATTCTCCAGAAGAGAGGTAGTGGGGAAATGTGTTAGAGCAAGAGGAAAGGAAATTGAGGGTCTGAAAGAGATGAGAGAGGTTGAATCTAGAATGGAACAAAGGATTGCATATGAAGGAAAAGCAAGAGAGATGGCCAGAGCACGGTGGAACCATTACCAGAAACAAGGAGGGCGGAAGAAAAAGCAATTTGGGAGAAGATAAGACATGTTTCGGTTTGGCCACTGTGAAACTGAGTGCTGACAGCCATCCTAGCAGGCTTGTGGGATGATGTGTCACGAGCAGATCTCTGTGTGGCACAGTACACCTATGGCCGGCTTGTGCATTTGGAAACCACAAGACATAATGAGGCTCAGGCCAGGGGTCAGGCCTTCTGGGAGTCTATTAGCTTCTCTGTTCATGCCAGAGACGACACCCATCGCTGGGCAGCCATCTGCAGATTAGGCTATTAGTCACGCAAAGGTGGGGAGCGCTGGGGAGAGCTGGACAAATGGATCCAGCCTTGTTCCCTGAAAACCTACTCAAGGCTCCCATCCCGCCAGGACTGCCTGACAATGGCATTTTCCAGAAGGCACTATATTATCATTACTCTTGTGCTCTGGTTGGGATCTCTATGCATGCCCTTGTTGAGACTGCTCACCAACAGTTCACTTTCAAAGGCAGCTTCAAAATCTTCACAGCTGTGTTCTAAACCCAGCCAATTAGATTTGACTGGAAAGTCAGTCGGGGCCAAAACCTGGGAGTAATTTCAAGGACACCTTTTAAGACCAAAAGGCAGCCTTTTAGAATTGACAGTTTCTGTAGATCCAAGTCCCACGGAGCCTTTCATCTGCACATTAGCAGATGCAGGACTGGGGGCGCTGGGGGAAGGGCTTGTCTGAAACTGGAATTATCAGGTTTTCTAAAGCATACACATTTTCTTGTTTAGCTTCCAGTCCACCGAGGGGGTCGTCTGGGGAATACCACTGCCGGAAATGCGTCTAGAGGTTTTCAATTAAAATAAATTGCCTCAGTCTTTGCAAATTATACAGGAACTGTCAGTGTCATACTAGGGCCACAAACTGCTCACTCTCAGGCAAGCTCCAGGCTGAAATCATTCGGAGACCACAGACAGAGAAAGAAATTCTTTCAATGCTCACAGCCTGCCTGCTGAGGCCTTCTAAATAGAGTCGCAATGCCTGGTCCTCTTAAGCCCTAGGAAGCTGTCAGCAGAAGTTGTGGAAAATCCACCCTGGTGGTCAGTCCCCAGGCCTGCTTCAGTCTCTGGTTGCCTAAGGTCTTCCTGTCAGTCTCAGGGGACTCCTGGAGCCAACCTAGAAATCAGTGACCTCACACACTCTTTCTCCACCATCCACCAAGTCCAACTCAACTCAAGGACAGTAAGTGACCCCCCTCCCCCAGCCCCAGCACTTTCCAGGTCCAAGCCCTCCTTGGGCTCTGATCTTTGTCCCATCAGTCTCCTGAGCACACAGAAGAACAAGGTTGCATATATGTGGCTTGCCATCTAGATCTAATTCCTCCCTGGAATTCCTCTGTTAGTCCTACAGTCCTAAGAGGGGTGAGAAAGAGCTCAGAGTCAAGGTGAGTGGCACTTGTGATCTTATCAGATAGAGGAAGGCCACATGGAGGATCCCACGTGGAGGGAAACTGGCCAAGGTGCTGACCAGAACCTGCTGGAGGCATCATGCAGCTGTTGGAAGATAATTGGTTTGATCCTCACAATGGATGGGCCAAAACATTTCAGAAAATCTACTCTAAAAGGGAAGATATCTATACCCGTGTCTATACTGCTGTTTGGGAATGGGTACTGCAAGATGGGACAACGTGTGGTTCTGTTTAGAGGAGGGTGTCAGGCCAGAAGCCCAGGTAAGAAAGGCTTGAGGGGAAGATAGCACACAAACCAAGCCTGAAAGGGAGAAAGCAATCAGGCTGAGGGAAGGCAAGATGGGAGACCAAGCAGGGGGAGCACAGCCTGTGCAAGAATCAGATTCTGACCCCAGCAGAGGCAAGCTTTCCAGACGCAGGTGTGGGGTTGCTGCATGAGCCTTACACCCCCCAGAAAGAGCAGGAGCTGAAGGCCGTGCCTGTGGCCAAATTGCGCCTGCAGACAGCAGGAGAGGCCAGCCTGTTCTCGGACTCAGCACCCCTTCTGTATTGGACCCAAAAACTGGCTGTCCACTGTCAGCATTATTGCTTTCCAGGAATCTCCTGTTTTGCAAAGTATTTTTGCCAAGATGTGATGTTTTGCAAGCCCTGTAGCCCATCTCCCTTCTCCTCTGTCAAACTGACGAAACCATTCATCTTCCAGCCCCAAGCAGTCTCACCCCACCACAGCCTGGCTCCCCAACTCACTCCGGAATCTGGTTGAGACCCAGGAGTTTTGGAAGCAGAAGATAGGACCGCCTGTCTCAACTAGAACTGGCAACACAGAGGAGCCATGGTATTCTCACTGCCCAGTAAAGACAACTGTCTGTTGGCAGATGCTCCCAAGGGGTATACATATCTCCAAGGCAGCCCCTGTGTTTGGCAAAAGATAGAGCAGGATCATTTCTTGGTAGATTTTGACATGAATTAAGGATGAGGGGCCCTTTCTAAAATATTTGTTTGAGAATCGTAGTTCAAACTCATTCCATCGCTCAGTGATTCCTGCCCTACAAAAATTAATCAATACAGTAAATAGTTATTCAAATTTCCATTCATTAGGCCAAAGGGAGTATAGGCTGACTATAGAAAAAGCACTTCAGGATGTCAGTGCCTGTGCCTGGAAATCATTTTAACCCAGACTTGCAAATAAACACTGAATTTTACCAGCCCATGACTCTACTTCATCAATCCAGCCAGAAACATCTTAAGGCTGGAGAATTTGCTATTAATGTTTATCAAGCTTTGGGACAGGTGTTGTTCTAAATGCTCTGTGTGCATTCATGTACATAATCTAAAAGAGACTTCCTTTTTACCAGAAAAAAATGCAAAACTAAAACCACCTGTCACACTAAAACCACCTGTGACTCATCTTAGAATCATTGGTGGTAGCCCATGATAGTCTTGCTCTACCATGAACAATGGAGCAATAACAAACTTAAATCTTTATGTCTAAGGTCTAAACTCAGATTGTTCTACCTCAGCACTCCTGGAAGGCCTGTGCAAGCTAAAAGCAAATTCAGGACTTAGTTTTTCCTTACTTATATATAGTAGCATATTCTTAGCTGCTCATGGAGCCTTTGACGAGAAGCCAGGCTAAGAAATTACCCCACACCTTCTGGATAAAGAAAATGTGGCATGTATACATGATGAAATATTACGCATCCATAAAGAAGAAAATCATGGCCTTCTCAGCCTTTTGGATGCAGTTGGAGACCATCATATTAAGTGAACTATCACAGAAACCAAGAACTGAATACCACATGTTCTCACTCATAAGTGGACCCTGAACGATAGTCACACCAGCACATGAGTGGGATTGGCAGACTCTGAACACTGCTAGGGGAGAAAGGGAGGGGGGCACGTGACAACACAAAGGGTATCTGGTCCACTACCAAGAGTAATAAAGGCCAGTTAGAAGCCCAAACTTCATCTGCGTGCAGCCTACTTATGTAGCAAATCCTCACTTATACCCCACAACTCTAAAATAAATAATTTTTTTAAAAGAAAGAAATTACCCTCCATACCTTTCTGGAAGCCTACTCCAGGCCCAGGATAGAGAGAGAGGGGGGGGGAGAGAGAGAGAGAGAGAGAGAGAGAGAGAGAGAGAGAGAGAGAGAGAGAGAGAGAGAGAGAGAAAGTAGACAGGTCACTTTGCCTGTATTCAAGTTTAACCAGCCTTGGGCTCATATTCTCCCCAGCACCAACCATGACCTTTGGGGGAAATAGAAAAGCAATCCAGTAAGAAAACACTGTAGGAGTTTAGAGAGCAAAATAGCTGCCATAAGACCTAAATGAAATTTGAATGTTTTTCAGAAAGTCTACTCTGTCTACTACTGACGGTGCAGGGAAGATGTGAAAAATTGCAGTCAATAGCCCTTGGGGGATAAATGCCCTTAGCCTGTGCCCTTGACAGGCAGATGCAAACTATTATGTAGCTGAACATAGTTATTTTATATGCATTTGTGTGTCTATTATGTGTTATGAAAGATATGCTATAATAGAAGTATTCTACTTTTTTAACCGGGGATTAGAGAAGTAACTTTCTTGTGATCAGAGAGCATATCTAGTAAGAGGCAAAGACAAGGTATAAATCAGGGTGCCTCCCATTTTTCTCTTCCTCTATATTATGTTTTCACCATCACCCTCTCCCACCCCACTTCCCAGTACCGCTGTGTCTCTATTTCTCAGCACATGAATTCAGCAATATATACTGAGCACAAACTGATCTTGGCACTGTTCTAGGCACTAGAGATATGGCAATTAGTAAGACACACAAGGCCCCTCACTCATAGGGTTTGCATTGGAAATAAATAAACAAAGAAGCAAATAATAAAATTACATTACACGATAACTGCAATGAAGTAAATAAGCAAGATGCTAGGATGGAGAATAACTGACTTCCCTCATCTTATTTCACCTTCTCTCTGCCCCAAATCCAAAGACCATCAAACTCCTAATATGCTCCTGACAGCTGGAGCATTTGATCTTGGTTCCTCTTACTCCCAACCTCTGAGAAGAGATGTCCATGCCCGAGAGGGGTCTCTGGTCCAACCATCCACCCAGCTATTTGGAATGAAACAGAAGAGAACGGCAGACCTGCCCAGAGAAAGTGCTGAGGGAGAACAGGAAATGTAAGAAACAGGAAATGCAAGAAACAGACCCTGTGGATCCTTAATGAAAAGAACTGTCTTTAACTAGTAAAAAGTTGACTCAACCCTCTTGAGTCCTAACCAAGTATATCAGGGAGAAGCTGGTAAAAGGGGTGGGCAGAAAGGCATGCTTATGGGGTTTCCTCTTCTATGGACTAAAAGGAAACTCAGTGAGGGAGTGTTGAAAGTTCCCTCTCTCTTCCACCTCTGAGGGAATATGTGACTCTACTAGTAATGCTGTCTAAACTTTGTCAGTTAAGGGAAAATGGAAACCTCATATAGAGCCCAGTAACCAGCCAATTTCCTCATCTTAACCTGGGACAACACTGTCTATGAATAGCAACACAAGTTAGTCGGTTGCCAGTTTTCTGAGAAGCTTTCAGGAGGGTGGGATCACCTCTAAAATGTTTGCCAGAGGACGAAGAACACAGAATGAAAATATATTGAGAACATGAATTTATTCACATTTACAACTCCGAGACTCAAAGAAACTATTCTTTATTTTCTCTGTAGCTTCATCTGATATTCCTCATGAGATCCCAGTTTGCTGGGCAGTAGGAGCTACTAAGACTGGCCAATTGACAAGAGTTCAGATTTTTCCAATTCAAACTGTCTTCCTTCAATTTAAACATTTAGTCGCTTTATTCAAAATTCAATTCCTGTTAGAACAGTTCAGATTTCCTCCCTTTGTTGCCTTGTTATTTTCCAATATGGCAGCCAAGTGTTGGAGGAAAGGTAGGTTTTCATGGATTTGAAGAGGAAGAAAAAGGCATCTCTGAGTCCCCCTACTAGAAAGCTTCCCTAACCAAATTCTTTTATCAGCTTCTGCCTGTCTCTTCAAGGGCAGCCAGGCACTACTGTTGGTCCATTCCCCACTGGAGCTGAAGCTGGGGAGGCTAATCTCTGCTTTTCCCTCCGTCTGACCCGCTGAGTTGATATGTCTTACCCAGGCCGGTGCAGGGACAGCCTGTAACATGGCATCCTGCCAGAGTCCTAAATTGTGTTTCCCTCCGTCTATGTAGCAGTCCCCGTCATCATTAACTCCGGGAGAGTGATGATGAGAGTCAACGTTAGGACTGGAGTTTGGTCTCTTACCTCCCCTATTACTGTCAACCCTCTGCAGATCCTTCCACACCATTTTGGAAGTAGCCAAGAGCAGGGTTCCTCCCAGAGGTCTGAAACCTCTCATTCACTCTGGGAGGCATGCCACCAGTCCTGAGGTTTTAGGATACCCATGCTTATCTGGATGTTTCTAGTGGCCCCATGGAATAGAAGTGTGTGATCAAGATCAGCTTGACCCAGTTGTCTTCCTTCTTGTTTCTTCTCTACACTCACAATTCCAGGTCCAGAAAGGGTGACCTTCAACTTCTTCTTGTAGATCATAGCTTTTCCCTTCCCTGGAGCAGAAAGTCCCAAGGCCTATTTGTCACTGGCTGAAGTCTGTCTCTTCCATAATTTTGGAAAATTTTAGGATATGAGTCTTCCAGTTTGGCTTTTTAATATGGTAAAGAATTTTGAAAGTCCTCTTTCTCTCTACAAAGTCTGGATTAAAAGAGTGTTGTCTTGCTGCAAAACACTATTTTGGATGTCGGAAACGTCCTTCTCCTTGCATCCTGACATAACAATTCTGATTCTTTCCCAACCTACCCCTGAGGGACAACAGATGGCTAACACTGCAGAAGGATAACTGAGAGGAGGTTCTGCCCACAAAGATGCCAAGGGTAAAAGAACATTAGTAGTTTGCAAAAACAAACAAACAAAAATCCTATCCCCATTTCACAAACCTAATACTGAGACTCAGACAAATGCTTGGCCTTCGCCTAATTTACTCCTGTTCTCAGAAGAGCCACACAAATACTTCAGTAAATAAGAACGGGTTCACCAGAGGCCCAGAGCCAGTCCCACCTGGTGTCTCCACTGGATGTTTACTCATCCCTGCTTTTCCTGCTTCTCAAACTTTCTAGTAAGACACGACAACAATCACATGAAACCACAACAAGGAGAACGAGGTGCTTCTGACCATGACTTGAGAGTTAAGCTGATTGATGTCTCTTCAATGTCAGAGATGGATAAATGAGGTTTGAGTTAGTCACCAGCTTACAGCAAAGTCACCAACTTACAGCTAATCTCTTTGGCCACATGATGGAAAGGTTTCCAGACTAACTGCCACACCCTCTTAGAGACTCTGAAAAGGAGAGAAAACAACACTGTGGATTCCTCAATGCCCTTTGAACGGAGAACGCAGTCAGGAAAAGTCAGGGAAAACCAGAGAGAGACAGAGCAAAAAGTACAACACACTTGGATAGTTTTCATTCACCAGCTTCTCTCAGAGCCACTTCAAAGAGAGAGAGAGAGAGAGCTATTGTTATTTTTGATGATGTCCTCTATTCAAGTGGCAACTTAATTTTCAAAGGACTATCACATCTACTATCTCCTTTTATCCTCTCAAAGCCCCATGAGGTGGGCACAGTAAGTGCAGTCACCTACTTTGACAGATGCACCAGCCTCCAGGGCACACAGAGCTTGTGTGAGATGTTTAAGGTGATCTGCTTCAAATAAACCCCAATGATTTCCCAAGCAGGTTATTTGCCCTGTCACAAAGAAGCAATTGGACATAAATCTTCATAAAAATGCGGAAAGTTGAGTGGTGCTGCTGAACAATTTAGAGTGAGACCACAGGCATCTATAGATTTGTGCTGGACTCAGAAACAGAAAACCTAGGTTCCCATCCTGGCTTGGCCAATGAGTGGCCTTGTGAGTTTGAGAAAGTCATTGAACATCTTCAACCTTAGTTTCTTTGCTCATAAAATAGGAATGATAACATCTGCTCTATTCCCCTCACAGGATGATCAAAAGCACCAAAAAATAAGCATCTAAGGGTAGTATATTTATGGAGAAATTTTTGGATGCAACCAGCCTTTAGAGATGGTGCTATGATTATTCAGTATTGATAACTACGACATGCCGAGGCTCCTGCTTTTTCTAGTCTTATTTTGGATATTAATCCTGGCATTTCTTCCTCCTTATCTCAGAAAAGAAAGAGGAAAACATTGTCTGCAATCAATATAAAGTAGTCCTGTTATTCTGGCTTATGGATGACTGGAAGAAAGAACATGGTACAAATATGGCAGAAGGTAGGCTCTTGAGTTTCTTGGTCTGCATTTTAGAAGAGAACTTTACAAAGCGCTTTTACGTACTTTTCTCTTTTGATCTTCAGAACAACCAAGTTGTTGAACAGGACAAATAGCATCACAAGGATACAGAGACTGAAGAGTAGAACTGACGAATGGTGTCGCTTGACCACATGGCATTAAACTCAAGTCTCCTAAGCATTTCCTAGTTCCTCCTCTTCTTCCTAGTGCTAGATTTGGGGTTGAAACTTTCAGAACTTAAAACAAGAGATTTGAGCAATTTGAACAAAGCATTTTTCTGGTATTCAGCAATAGTCACCATCACTATTCCGTGAGCACCTAGTATATATTGAGTGTCATATCAATTTACAAATGAATGCCGATTGCCTGTTAGGGGCTCAGCATTGTGCTAGTACCCAAAAGGGATGTTGAAGCAAAGTAAGTGGAGGCTTCTACCGTTATTGTCTATTAACAGAAATCAGACAAATACATTAAAAACAGCAATGAACAGTTTGGGCCAGAAGCAAAACCAGCATGAGGAATGTCATACACTAAAGAAGCATAATGAAAATGAGAGATTGAATCAATTAGTTAAAACTAGCTCATAAAAAGTGTACTAACAGCCAGGCTCGGTGGCTCAGCCTGTAATCCCGCGCCTTTGGGAGGCTGAGGTGAGTGGATTGCCTGAGCCCGTGGGTTCGAGACCCTCCTGGGCAAGCAAGACCTCATCTCTACAATAAATCAAAAAATCAGCCGGGCATGGTAGCGCGTGCCTGTAATTCCGGCTACTCGGAAGGCTGAGGCGGAAGGATCACCGGAGCCCAGCAGGTCGAGGCTGCGGTGGCCGGGAGCGGCCACTGC
>CAUYQG010163233.1:0-34521 GCA_963574415.1 Tarsius wallacei
TCTCCTAGGGTGACCGGAGGCTCAGTCTGGGATCGATGCAGTCAGGGGTGGAGCTGAGACCCGAGCCTTCCCACCCACGAGGGAGCAGCCTGGGATGCAGTAGCCGGCCCTGTGTGGGACCGGGGGTCCCTGAGCCTCGGACCAATGCGTCCAGCTGTGGGCAAGGGGGTCGGGGAAGGAGGGCAAGAGTCTTTTTGGAGAACTCACATTCGGAGAATCTCACAGTTCTGCCTGTGTTGCCGCCATCTTGACCCCCAGTGGATGTTTTTTACTTTAGGTCAAAGAAGCACCATATATCAGAATTATGGAAGTTGAATTTAAACGCTGAATCTCTTTTTTTCCATTGAAGAGGATATTGATTGACGTAAATAATGAATTAACTCAGTGCTATCATCACTCCTGATGTGATGTTATTTCCCAAAAAGATTGAGTCCTCAAATTTAGGTCATATATGTATCATACAAAGTATAAAAGGATTCTAAGTTAATTGTTTTGCTTCATTGGAAAATACCTTGATATTTTGAAAATTTATGACAAAAATACACCAGAACCCAAGTAGTCTATTTTAATACAGTGTTTACAGAATAGCTTTTTCTAATATCCACTTCAAACTATGGAGAATTGTGGACTATCTGCATAGATAAGTTAATTTCAAGTGGAGAAGAGGGCAAATTTAACAGCATATTTAACTGTTTTGAAAAAAATAGCTAATAGCAAGCTTCTGATTGGTAGCTTGTTTGATTGAAACCATTATGGATTTAGGAAGCGGAAACAATCTACTGAGCATTCCAAATATCTGAGACATCCCAACATGAAGAAATGAAAAATGTTTGAGGTGATGGGTATCCTATTTTTCTGATTTGATTATTACACATTGTATGCCATGAATCCCATAAGTATGCACAATTATTAAGTATCAATAAAATACATAAATAAATAGATGCCATCTGAAACAGCGGCCACCGTCTCATAGAGGTGGGGAGTCCAGCCTTTACCAGAAATTGTCCCACAAGGTCTTTGAGGCTGTGGGATCTGCTGAGTGAATCTGTTCTTCTTTTTCCAGTCAAGAGGGTGTAACGTGTTGCCTGAAATTAAAGCTGTTGAAGCAGAAATAATTCAATACATGTTTATTGGAAGCCAAATGTGAAGATCAACCTGGAAAGACACAACAACAAAGTGGTTGTGTTCCAGAGTCTGTTACAAGTCGGAAGGTTTGGATGGGAAAGTTTAGGAGAAGGAAGGGGGACTCCCCATATCAGAGTTTCTCTTCTCATTGGAGAGTTCAATACAGAGGTTGCAATCATTGGCTACAGAGGACAAGATACAGGCTAGAATGTTCTCCATGAAAGACTACCAGTGAAACAGTGCTTTGGAAACAAAGCAGTGTCCCCTTCAGTGCCAGTAGGTTACATATCAATCAGTACCTCAGCAGTGTGAGAAATTCACAATGAGGTTTGAGGGACCCAGAATAAGATTCCTTAATTAGGGACAGGACATGAGCCAAGAATCTGAAGACCTTACAGGAGGTTCATTTGGAAATCTGTCAGAGGTGACGTGCAGGTTATCAGACCCGTGTAAAATGATAGAGTCTGCGGTTGTTTTCTGCCATCTCAGTGTTGGCTGAAGTTGACTTTGACCATAAGAAGAGATAATTCCTGCCTCTGCTGGCAGCTCCTGACTTAGCGGCTTTATGATTCTCTGTCTCAATCGATAAAACTCAGTGTTTGCAGGAAACCAAGCAGGGTTGCCTGTGAGCCAATGAGTTAGAGTTTATCATCACCCGTTGATCGGTCCTTTGAAAAGTGCAGCTTCTCTTCTGTCCCCAAACCTCCCTCTACTCAGCAGTGAGAGCCCAACTCGCTGGTCAGGTTCCCAGGCTCTCCACGAGACGTGGCACTGCTCTGCCAGCCTCTCTGGTTTCCCACCTGGAGGCAAAGCTGACAACTTCCTGCTGCCATTATAAAGGAGTAGACACAGACCGCCCTACATTCAGGACATATGAGGAAAACCAAAAAAGACCAGGAATTTTTTTTTTAAATTGTGTATTTATTCTTGCATGATTAAACTACAGTCACCACCATAGTGCTCTCTGTTTGATGCAATACACCTACTGAGAAGCTTTTTCCACTGCTCAAAACAGCTCAGCCTGTCATTCCAGCACTTTGGGAGGCTGAAGCGAGTGGATTGCCTGAACTCGCAGGTTCGAGACCCACCCAGGCAACTTGGTGAGACCTCTTCTCCACAATAAATCAAAAATTAGCCAGGCGCGGTAGTGTGTGCCTATAGTTACGGCTACTTGGAAGGCTAAGGCAGAAGGATCACCAGAGCCCAGCCAGTCGAGGCTGCGGTGGCCAGGAGTATGCCACTGCACTCC
Organism: Tarsius wallacei; assembly: GCA_963574415.1. NCBI lineage: Eukaryota > Metazoa > Chordata > Mammalia > Primates > Tarsiidae > Tarsius > Tarsius wallacei. The sequence goes on from CAUYQG010163233.1 coordinate 2,375, forward strand.
AGTCTGGGCGACAGGGTGGGACCCCAACTCAAAAAAACCCAAAAAGACAGTTTTTGAACTCGTCAATTTTTATGGCTTCTAGTGCTTCTGTCGTTTCTTGTTTTACTTCTTCCACATCAGCCAAACGTTTCTCTTTGAGGACTTTTTTCATTGGGAAAAAATGTCACTCAGGGAAAGATTGGGTGAATAGGGAGGATGGGGCATGGGAGTCATGCTGGTGTTTGTCAAAAACTGCTGGACATTCTGTGTGATGTTGGCAGATACACTTGTAAATCACCCATCTTGACATGGGCAAACACACTGAAAGACTCTCAAAAAAAAAGAAAAAATTCACTGAAGCTGAACACAGCCTCTCACCATAACACTAATTGGGTTCCTAGAACACTTACCTGGCTGTGTAAGTCCTGAAGCTGTAATGGGCTAATGAATTCATGGTCTGTGTTTCTTTTTGACCTGTGGCTAGAGTGATTTGGAATGAAAGCTTCTAATTCTCTTTGTAATCGTGCAAGTGGAAAAGAAAGAATAAAACTTACCCCTTTCTCCCTATGGTCTGAATGTTTGTCCTCTCAAAATTCATATATTGAAATATATTGAAATCCTCATCCTCCAAATGATGGTGTTAGGAGATGCGGCCTTTGGAGGTGATTAGCTCATGGGGTGGAGCCCTCATGTAGAGGACTGGTGTCTTTATACAAGGGACCTTGGAGAGCTAGCTTGTCCTTTCTACCATGTGAGGACAAAGCAAGAAGGTGCCATCTATAAGCCAAGAAACAGATCCCCACTAGATACCAAATCTGCCTTCCCAGCCTCCAGAACTGTGAACAATACATTTCTATTATTTGTAAATGATGTAGTTTATGGTATTGGACTAAAGTTTAGTTTGTAGCAAATGGACTAAAACATCCTCCTTTATTAAAAGAATGTGTCTATAGCTGAAGCCCACACTGTATCTTTGACCAGCTAGCCAAAATCTCCCTCTCCCTCTCTCTCTCTCTCTCCACCCACTCCACTACACAGACCATTTTAAGTAAGTTGGCCATAAGGATCATTTTAGCCAGGCATAGTGGCTCCCATCTGTAGTCCCAGCTACTCAGAAGGCTAAGGCAGGAGGATCACTTGAGCCTAGGTTGAATCCAACCTGGACAACATCGTGAAACCCTTTCTATCTTAAAAAAAAATCAGTCATTTTGTGTACACATAACAGGTGGATACCTACTTTAAAAAGGCATGTTTAAAACTCAAGCGAAGACAGTGTGTAACTAGAAGGAATGTGGCTCAGGGAGCAGAGTGGGCACCTACAAGGGTTTTCCTTCATGTGTTTAGCAACCACCAGGCTGAGCACGCATGTGGGAAGGAAGGAGAGACGGCTTCTGGTGTGTCTGGAGCGTCCCGATTTCCTGAGCCTTTCAGCGGTTCTGAGTGAGTGACCATCTGTCTCCTCCCTAAAAAGAAGACAGGGAAGCCCTGTGCAAATACACAAACAAGCGAGTCAATCTGTGAGGAAGAAATGCAAGTGCTGAGAACAACATAGGAACCAACTCTAAATTTGCACCTCTAACCAAACAGCAATCTAGCTAGACAAGTATTTAGAAACATGGCGCATAATGAGTGGCGCATTTATCCATAAATACCTCCTGAGTTCCGTAGCTGGCCCAAGATTTGATGGGATTTTTTGATGGTATTTGTGTGAAATGCATTTCTGAGAAGATACATTGATAGCTTTTCCTAGCTTCAGAAAAAAAAAAAAGAAAAAGAGAAAATTATAAGGTTTCTTAAATGGCAGCGGTGCTCCTGTTTTGATTGGCTTAAATTTCTAAGCATTTATATAAATATAAGTAATTTCAATAATTTCTGCAGTGTAAGAGAAAAATATAGAACTTTAAATGCCCCTAAATCATCAGCTTTGAAAAGTTTTGGTTATTTGCTGAAATCAGAAAAGAATAATGTTAAGCCATAAAGTTGAAGATCTTGTGAATAATTTGAAGATGAGACAATTTTTTTTTCAAGGCAAACTGATAACATAGAGAAAACTTTAGTGCATATAAGTAAACCTCAAAGAACTTTCAACATTTTTTTGCAGAAAGTAGAAATAAATAAAGTATTATATTTAATCAAGATGAATCCTTGAATAAATTAGACTGGTTAAAAAATTTCAGTTTAAGTATTGCTTTACAGCTTCCTTTTGTTTTATCAAAGTATGAAACATAATGTCACCAAACTATTCTCAGTTATGCAATTTTAATTTATTTCCTATTAAAACCCCAAGTAATTTATACTTCTAAATTTCTTAGACTATATGTATATGGATTTATCATGCTATCTTGCTCTCTACAAAATATTTCAAATTATATGGGAATTTTTTGTTAAAATAAATTGGAGTGTAATAACTGATATATTTTAAGAAGAAGTTTTTCCAGGAAGTTCTATAGAAAGCTACAGATAATAAGATAGAGACTGTGGTGGATATTTATAGAGGACTTTGGGTACTTTTGTGTTTGTCTATCAAGGGGAAATCAGTGTAATTCTGTCTGCCAGAATAAGAAATAAAGTAAGAAAAAACATGTTTAAGAGTGAAAGTAAGCAGAGAAAATCTGAAAGAAAGTGGGTCTTGGCTTATATTAGCCAAAAATGATGAACTTGAAAGGAACAGTGCAATGTGTTAAAATTTTGACCAAGTTTTGTCATTGGTAGTGAGTATAATTTAAAAATAAAAAAAAACACTTCTAAAATATATCTGAAAATTATTACATAAATGGCATGAAAAAGAAAACCCAAAATGTAGGTTTTCCAAATTGGTCTTGTAGTACGTGAATACACATTCTGCTCTGACAAAGAAATAGTGAAAAAATAATCTGTACCTAAATAACAGAATTTCTTCTTATCAACAAATTATTCTGCTAATTTTTTTCCTTTCTGTTATTCTCATGGACTATCTTTGAACAAAAGTAATTTTAAAAAACCAAATTTCTAAGAGTGGTTGGGTGTGTGTGTGTGTTTTCACTCTAGACTTAGATATATCAATTCCTTGTCTTTAAGTATTTATGACTTATGTTTATTTATTGTCTTCTGTTTCACATTTATACTTCAATTTCAGAACAATAAAACTTTTAATATATCTTTTTCACTTAAACTATCTTATAGACTTTCCTAAGTCCCAAAATAGATGGACTCTTCTAATTCATAAGAAAAGAAATGCTAGAAATGACTGAGTTGACTTGCCATTCTGCAAAGTTTTAATTAGCTACACTTGATCGCTGGAGCTCTACTGTCTACTCAACCAATAAGATGAGGAAAAGCAAATTTAAAAAATGAAGCCTACTCTGTAGGTCAATTAAAAATAAATTAAGAACACCATTGTATTAGTCAGGGTTCTCCAGAGATACAGAAACAAGTGTATGTATGTACTGTGTCTCTAGATAAGAAAGAAAGAAAGAAAGAAAGAGAGAGAGAAAGAGAGAAAGAAGGAAGGAAGGAAGGAAGGAAAGAAAGAAAGAAAGAAAGAAATAGACAGAGAGACAGATAGAGAAAGACAGATAGACAGAGAGACAGATGAGAGGGATTCATTAGGGAAATTGTCTCAGGTGATCGTGGAGGCTGAGAAGACTGATGACAGGCCATCTGTAAGGTGGATACCCTAGGATGCTAGGTGCATGGCTCAGTCCAAGTTTAAAGTCTCAGAACCAGGGAAGCTGATGGTGTAATTCTCAGATCAAGACTGGAAGGCCTGAGAACTTGGATGGGGAATTGGAAGATGGCAGTGTGAGAGAGGTCAGAGAGTCCAAAGGTCAGAGAGTATAGAGTTCTGGTGTCCAAGGGCAGGAGAAGAGCATCCTGGCCAGGTGAGACAGAGGACATCACTTTTCTTTGCCTTTTTTGTTGTATCTGGGCTCCCCAGCCGACTGGAGTGTACCCACCTGAATTGGGGGTGGATCTTCCCCATCCACTTAAACTCCAATTGCCTCTGGAAACATCCTCACAGACACACCCAGTTCTTTAGGTGTTCCTTAATTCATCTAGTTGACCCCTACAATTCACCAACACAGTCATTGACATGAGGCTAGTTGACCATTGCTTGTTTTGCAGTTTGGATACAGACATAAATTTTTCTGTTGTTGGCAGTCGTACTGCACATCGATGGGATAATTAAAATATTCTGGAGATGAGTAAGTACTCTCACAAATTTCAATAGATCCACCTTCTTAGATGTGCTATCGACTGCATCCTAACCACTTGAGTACATATGCACTTCAAAAGTGGACTGGAATCCTAGCCACCAGACCGCCAGGGTGCATCCCCTGAATTAATAAAAATAAAAACTGGTGAAACTGTGAAAGAGGACTCGAGTCTCCTGCATTTTTACATTGTTAGTTATAATCACTTTATCAGAGCTATTCAGCCTTGCAGAGCAGGATCAACCAGTTTTTTTTTTTTTAGGTGAGAAAATATGGTTTATTTTGAAAATAAATTAGAAATGGAGAGAGAAAGAGCGGGGGGAGAGAGAGAGAGAGAGAGAGAAAGAAAGAGAGAGAAAGGAGATAGGAGATTTACCTCCCCAAGGTAGGGGATAACCTGTGTTTCTTACTGCTCTTGCATTTGCCTAAAGTCCCTGGCTGTACGCGAGCCAGTAGACATGGAATCTTCTGAAGAAACTTCAAAAGAGCTGCAGAGAACGACTAAACTGGATCCTCCTAACCATGAATACTGCAGCAACTCTCCTCTAAGAAGCAGACTTCACAGCGAAATCTGACATTGTGAAAGTCATCTGTGTAATGCAAAACCATTTTAAAAATTACAGAGAATGAAGTGGACTAAAAGAATGGATTGAATTTTGATTAAAGTTCTGGTTTTAATGAGCATATGAGAAACCCTCTTCTTCTTAATCTATCTCTAACACTCAATTTAGCAGACAATAGTTGTACAAACTAAAATGAAACATTCTTTAAATAATATCTTGTTCCAACTAATCCCTCAGAATTGAGAGAAAATCTTGTGAAAGCACTTATTATAGATTGTAAGCTAATAAACTATCAGCAAACTTAAGTATAGTGATTCTAATAGAAAATAAGTACATATATTCTATGGTTCTGTCTAAAAACCTTTTCAAAAAAATGAGAACAAGCTGGGCTCAGTGGCTCAGCCTGTAATCTTGCGCTTTGGGAGGCTGAGGTGAGTGGATTGCCTGAGCCCACGGGTTCGAGACCCTCCTGGGCAACTTGGTGAGACCTCATCTCTACAATAAATCAAAAAATTAGCCAGGTGTGGTAGCGTGCGCCTGTAGTTCCAGCTACTTGGAAGGCTGAGGCGTAAGGATCGCCGGAGCCCAGCAGGTCGAGGCTGCGGTGGCCGGGAGCGGCCACTGCACTCCAGTCTGGGCAACAGAGTGAGACTCCAACTCAAAAAAAAAAACCAGAACAGTGCTTAAATACTATGCAGTCACTTTTGTTCAATCTTTTTACTTTTCATGATTATGTAGTTATTTCTGTAGGGTCCATAGAATTTTTTTCTTCCTATAAGAATGTCATTTTAATCATACCAGAAATCTCATTTAATTAATTATAAGAAGCCTACAATTATAAAACTAGGACTCTACTTCAGGTGTAGAAATTCTGTTAGCAAAGACATTCTAAAAACATTGGCTGGTGCCTGTTCTATGGCCCTATGAAATCCAAACCTTAAAATGTCAAGTAATATCACTTCCCGGCAGTATGGGGACCTTGACAATTTTGTAATCTTAGAAAAAAAGATACTCTTAAACTTAAAGGTGTGCAAAGAAAACACAGGAGCAGTGAATCAGATACTCCTCCAGGTCCAAACTCAGTGAATCAATTAATTGATTCAATAAACTCATTCTGACAGAAAAGCTGCCATTGTAGAGTTCACGAAGCTTCAAGAAGGAAGTTAATTCTTAGCCTTAGTGGTGTGCGGCTTTAGTTTTTAAAATTGCACAATAAGGGAGTATCAATATACCAATAAACTTCTCTTGTGACACTCATTAAATAGCAGTGGTAACTAAATCAGACCATGAGACTAACCATACCCAATCAGAAAATGACAAGATAAGCCAAAACCCATACCTTAAAGGCTGAGGGAGACTGTATTATGGCCCCCAGTTCTTCACCCTTCCTTTCATCCACACCTTTCAGAGCCTTATCATGGACAGAGTACAATTCCCTGCCCTTTCCTTCGGACTTGGCCTTGTGCCTTGCTTTGGCTGATGGCCTATCAGCAGTAGAGAGCACCAGTTCTAAGCCCTAGGAGGCCTTTCACTGTCTTAAGTCTCTGCCATTGCCAGGAGAAGAACTTCCAAGGGTAGCTGCTGGCCCTTCAGCCTTGGCTTCAGAGTCAGACATGAGGGCTAGACCTGGACCACAGATCTACAGTGTGAAGCAGAGCCATTGGCAATGAGCCAGTCTAGAGCAGCAGAACCTTAGAAGACCAACAGACACGTAACCAAGATAGACCACTGTTGATGCAATGCACTGGAGCTGGGGGTGGTGGTTATACAGCAATTGCTAGCTAATGCAGAGGTGTATGACAGACTGTAGGTGGGGCCGTGGACCATGAGTGGAACCTTGTCCTGCCATCATTGTCCACAAGCAACCACAACACATCCTACAGACAGAAGCAATAGTACTTTATACCCTGAGAAAAATTAAAATAACAGGGTCACTGTGGATAGCACTTGTCTCCCAAATAAATAATACTTTAGGCCTTTCCTGTAAGTTCCTGTCTCCTTAGAAGAAACAATTGTATCCATGATTATCGTAATAGTGATCTCTGAAGATACAGCATGACTATGAGGATGTGGTAATCGTGTTACAAATCACTATTTCTCCACCATAATTAGATAGCAATAAAATCAATGACCTTAGTGGTTTTGATTTTTTTCTTTTAAATGTCTGTATTTTTAAATGAATTTTGAAATAAGGCAGACCTGTGTGCTGGACTTCTTTGTATCTCTCTGTGAGCCAAGTTGTTTTCCATTTGAACATACTTGGTCTGATTTTCTCTTTGTGATGAACGCCTTTCTGCCCCCATCTGGCGCATTAGTTTACTCCACGCACCAGAATCTCTTTTTCTTCTCTATCCTAATCTTCTCCCTTCTGGGAACGCCCACAGTGTTTTGTACCTCTTTTATAGCATGCATCATTATTATCTTCTGGTTATTTGTGTTTTGAAGCTCAGGCTTTTACTCTGGTATCAAAGCCTCTGACTCACAAGAGGTGCTCAGCCATGTTTTTGCATTTTTTGCATGGCCAAACCTCAGGCACATCCTTTCTTAGCAACTCTTGCCAAGATCATCAGCAGAGCAATCCCATAAAAAGACGTTTGTTCATGCTCAAAGGCAAGAAAATACAATGCTTGTCCAAAGGCTCAAACTCAGGGCTCATGTCCCTTTGGAGTTGGGTCCTGTTAGAACAGTGCCCCTCCCGTGAGACCCCAGTGGGCAAATGAACTTCTTTGAGGCCCACTTTCTTTTGTGAAAAGGGCTTCCTAATAATGATCTTATACATTTGCTGCAAATGTTAAATGAGATTATGTGTATGAAAGGGCTGGCATCTACTAGGTTTTTTCATCAAGGTTTGCTAACATTACGAGTCAGCAATGGGTTCCTGACCAAGTGTGGGTCTGTCTGGCTGCAGGACAGTGTATATATAAAATGGCAGTAGTTATCATCCAGATCATAATGTCCTTCTTCAATAATATTCAGGAGGCAGTTACATCATCCCTATTTTAAAAGCCTGCATTGTTTTTTGAAGAACTAAAGTCTTGCTACATTTTTCTAAATGATAAGAACACCTCAGTTTCAAAATAGGAGGGCTGAAAGCTTGGATATTGAAAGTTTTGTTTTTAATCGAAAAGGTAGTCTGAAACATTCAGCAACATCACACAATATGGTGGTAATTTATCATGTCAGATATGCTTACATGGTTGGGCATGGTGGCTCATACCTGTAATCCCAACACTTTGGGATGTCGAAGTGGGAGGATTGTTTGAGGCCAGGAGTTCAAGACCTGCCTGGCAAAGTAAAATCCCATCTCTATTTCGATGTATAAAAATTTTTGACCGGGTTCTATGGCTCAGCCTCTAATCCCAGCACTTTGGGAGGCCAAGGCAAGTGGATTGCCTGAACCTGCATGTTTGAGACCAGCCCAGGCAACTTGGTGAGATCTCATCTCTCCAATAAATAAAAAATTAATTGGGCGTGGTCGTGTGAGCTTGTAGTCCCGGCTACTTGGAAGGCTGAGGCGGAAGGATCGCCGGAGGCCGGTAGGTCGACGCTGGGGTGGCCGTGAGTGTGCCACTGCACTCCAACCTGGGTGACAGAGTGAGATTCCAACTAAAAAAAAAAAATTAAAAAGGTATGCTTGCTTGTTAATTGTCTAATAATTATTTCTGAGCTGCTCAAATGATTCCATTTTTGCTGAATCTCCAAATTCATGTGGGAAGTGGTGAGAGCAGTGACAAGGGAGGCATTAAACCCTTCGGTGCCTCAGCTTCCCTGGGTGGCTACACCTCTATCTTGGATGTCAGGCAGACCTCCTTGGTCATGGTGCTGTAGATGAAAGTCCATCTGTTTCTGTCTCTACCGAGTGGGGTTTTGTGAAGCACTCCCAGTAGATGTGGAAGCATACACTTCCATGGCCTCCTTGTTAAATAGCAGAGCAACAACTACACAACTTACTCAAGTATTTCATCAAATAAGATTACAAATCATGCATGCAAAGCAGTTGTGTATGAGTTATAAAAGACATTTATAGCAAATTGGATATACTAATCACTCAGTCAATGTATTTCCAGATCTCTTTATTGTCAATGCAGATTCATTACCAAAATGAGCAAAAATCATACGGTGATGTAATGAAATTGATGTGAGAAGCAAAAACCACTTAATTAAACTCCTTTAATGGCTTATAGCACAGCTCAGGACATTATAGATTAAATTTATCCAAGACGATGTGCAGTAGTGAAAAAAGTGCTGGATTCCCAGTGTGACATTCAGTGGAGGGGCTTAAGAAGGTCACAGTAACATAAGAAGGCTGAAGGAGATTATCACCAGGGAACCCCTGAGGTGACTGTCTACATGGCTCCAGATGGACTCAATTAATTACAAGGAAAGATAAGCTAATAGGTTGCAACGAATGTAAAAAAAATAAAAACCAATAGCTTCAAAATATCTGGTAATAGACCAGACAACCACCTTAAAGTAGAATCTTTTCAATAATAGATGCTTGAGATTGCCTTTAAATTTTAATCTAAGCATTCAAATTCTTATGCCAGCCTCCAGTGACTTCTTTTTCAGCTAAAGAGAAGTTATTTGGGAGAAAATATAAGCAGAAAAGTGTTAATTTAAAAAAAATCTATGAGGTAGTCTACCCCACCACTTATAAAGTTGATTAATACTTGAGAATTATTTTTTAGGGCATTCAATCTTGTACTTGAATCTTTCTAGTTCATGTTTCTTGCAGCATGACCATAACGTAGCTTACAGTGAAATTTTAGGTTGGCATGGTCACATGGTCTCTGTCATATTGCAAAGTGGAACTGAATATAGGGCAAAATCATACATTGGAGCATTCACAAAAGTTATAGTGAAGCCTGAGGATTGATGTCAATATGGAGGCCTCTAGAATGTTCTCCATTTCTTCCAAAGCCACCATGATCTCCAGTTACATTCATTCATTCATCCACTCGACAGACACATGAGTCCTACTCTATGCCAGGCACTGGCTGGTGGTGATGGGACAGTGAATGTGACACACAGTTCTACCTTGGGCATTCTTTGATCTATGTAGGCCAACAGGAACTGAAACAGAAAATTACAATACAGTCAGACTTCTGTGACCTTGGAGTACTCTGATGAGATTGGAAATGGACATATACAAAGTGAAACGGAGAAAAGATAGAGGACTTTTCGTCAAAACAAAGCAAGACCCCACATGTTATGCTTTTGAATTTTTTTTTTTTGCCGCATTTCTATCTTGTCAACAAAACTAGATCCTTTTTAATCTTTCAGAAATATTAAATTAGTACAAGGCTTATGAAAGAACTTGGTTAGTTCAAGTCGATGGATTGAAGGCCATCACAAATCACCAAAACACATGCTTGGGCCATCAGCTGACAGAGTGGTATGGGGCATGTGCGAATCTATTTTTGTCAGTGATGACAAACATTCCAGGTCAAGCAATGACTGATGCCCAGCCCACATCAAGCTGTCCATTGCCTGTGCTTTGTTTGTGATAAGGGCTTTTCGATTGCTCTGCATATACTGGCTTGCACTTTTCTCCTGAGGTGTTAATGTCTAATAATAAAGTAGCATCCAGAACATGAAGGCATCTCTGTGAGACCTTGCCCTAACTCTTCCAGGTCACATGCAGGCTACAAGACCTTGTAATTTGGTGACAAGGTGCAATCCACCCTCCACAAACCCTGCAGGAAATTGCAATTATAGCAAGATATGGACAAAGCAAGAAAACATCTCCTGTGAGGACTTGAGAAAACAGTGCTGAGCAAATGTCGGCACTGGTTGAAGGCTTGAGGCCCACACCCTCAGGGCTGATAGTGGGCACAGATGACTGCAGATGCTATCTGAGGTGGTTGGTTGTGCATCTTTATGGCCCGGTGGAGAAGGGGCTGACTTTCCCATGCATCATGGTCTGCTTGGACCCGAACTGCTTCTGAGATCACACACAGCCCCACACTCATGTGTACAGACAGACCCAGCCCTTAACCACCACAGAGACTGATTCTATACTCCATCTTCTGGGATTCCTCTTCTTCCAACATTCCTTGGCCACCCTTTGGTATCTCTCATTTGGACGAACATCCTACCACATCAACTTGAGAGTAGAAAGAGCAAAGAGACATGGTCTACCTCTTTGGTGTTTCTACCACCTGCACTCAAGAGACACTGGCTCATGGCATCTTTATTACCATTTCCCTCAGATCAGAATTCCAGGGTATTATTTTTTATCAGCTTAATGTATGTGTTAATCATTCTAAATGAAAAAAATGCTATTGTTTATCAAGAAGAAAACATTCCGATTAAAAACGTAAATTAACCTTGCAACAATTGATCAGATGGTTGAACGTATCTCAACATGCTGCATGAAGAAATCAGCATTTTCTCAGCCTTTAAAGCACCACTCTGAATAGACCTGGCCAGAGGCACATTTCCATAGAAGATGGCATGAGATACTCAGTGGAGACAGTTAATCTCACCACATTGTTATTAGAAATGTCCAAGCTATAATATTTGAAATGCCTCTTTGATTTTGCAAAGATTATGTTGGCCCATGTTTTCAATTGAGAATCAACCTCTTTTACAGCATTTGTTGTGTGAGCATTTAATGAAAGTGCTTGGGCTAATTGTCATTTTTTTGAGGGTTTGAGGCAACACAAAGGCTTGGTTTGTCTAATGACCCCTATGAATCAGCAGTTTTACCCTGCATTGAGCTTTACTGATCATTGTAAGGATACAGGTAATCACAAGGCATAGCCCAGCAATGGAGACCTGGCACCCCAGCTTGGGTCCCCAGGTCCTTTCTTGTCACATCAGGTCTTACTGTGGCCCAGATTAACATACGAAGTTTTCAATAATATAGGGAGCTCCATTTCTTGCACAGAAAAGGAAGCATTATTTGGCCATGAAACATACCCACTTTATAATCAGATAGTTACATAATTTCCATGACATTTTCAGGGGGCCATGCCTGTAAGTGCCTAGTTTTAGGTCTGTTTTCTGTCAGGAATTTGAGACCATCTTGTACATCCTGCTAAAGGCAACTCATGAAAAGGGTCTCCTTAAGGACTCAGCTGTCATAATGTGTTTTTCCAGAGACCTGTTAATAGCTTATTTACAAGAGGATTTGACCAGTTTATTCTCTATCAATCAGTTGATCAGTCTATCCATCGATAGCAATCTATTTATCCATCCATTTAGGTATTTATATTTCTACCTACTTTTCTATCTCTCAATAGATTTAGAGAGCCAGAAAGAAAGAAGCCTTCAAGAGCACACTTACCTTATTAGGACTAACTAAAAATACTTTCACTGATATGAATATACACCTTTTTTTAAAGGTAAATAAAGCTTCTTGAGAACACTGGGCAAGAAGCTATTTAATTAGTGGCATGTCACACACTAAAAGCTCAGATTTGAGCCACCTCCAGGCCCTCTGTATAGTCAGCTGGGGAATGCATCACTGGCTTTCCAAGGTTTATTTCATTCATTCTGTCTCATGACCAGCACACATAAACACTGTGCTATGGGGGCACAGTAGACACTTGCTGCCTGCTTTTCATGACTCTTTCCATCTGAGAGGTGCCCAGAGCCAGGGCCCTGCCTGGCCCGTGTGGGCTTCTGTAGGCTCTGAGGGCTGTGCCATGCCCTCATCTGCCCAGAAACTTCTCCTACTTCTGACCTGAGAATGCTCCACAGATGCCCCACCCATGTAGCCCCCTTGCAGAGTGCTGGTGGCTCAACCTACCATGGACATTCCTCTATAATTACAGAACACTGTGCAGGGGTGCATGTCAGGGAGAAGTGAGTGTCCCCTCCTGGCAGAGCCGCCACCCAGGGAGTACCTCTGACAACGTGAAAAGGAGGTGGGAGTGGAGCAGAGTCATAGTGAAGAGTCACTTTGGTTGTCCTCAAAGCATGAAAAACATTCCTGTCTGGGCTGCAGGGAAACAGGTCCCATCTTCACTGCAAGGAGAGGTCCCAGGTGTGCAGCTGTATCTTTCCAGAACTAAAGGAAAACCTCTCTCTGAAGTCTCCTACCAGTTCAGAAGTTAGACAAGGAAATACAGTTGTTAGAGCTACCAAAACAAAGCTAACACTGTGTGCTTCGACACCTACGCCCCGATGTGCTGCTGACACTTTGTTTTTCACAGCGTGACTCAGGCGCAAAGAAGTGACCCACCAAGAGGAACACGTGTGGCTCAACCCAGGGCATGGCATGCAAGGACAGACACTTTCAACTCAGAACCAGGAAAATAAGAGAACGGGGTGGTGACAGTGACAATTCCGTGAGTCCTATATTGCCAATGGCTGTTCTCCTATACTTTGATGGTATATATTTGCTTAATATACAATGCTAAATAAGCAGCTTAGTAAAGTGGACATAATTCATTCCACAGTGGGAGGTTTCATCTTTCTCAGTTAACCATGTGTTTTCATGTCATGAGTAAAACTGTCTTCTCAGAAACCTGAACTGAGTGGCTTCAAATCTTTATTCATGGTGACAGGTCTGAAGTCGTGTTAGCAGCGAGTATTTCAGAATAGTGTTTGGATGTATCTGTTCTTACCTGAGCTGCTGGAATCACACACCTGGATTATAGTAAATATTCAATTTTTTTCATTCTGAATCACAGGTTGCCACGTGTTTTGGGGAGAAAGTACCCAAGCACAGGGAGTGGGGTCACCCCCCATCTAGGGTTTCTGTTGCAGTCTGTCCAAGCTACTAAAACAAAATACTGTAAACTGGTTTCTTATAAGCAACAGAAGCATATTTCTCACAGTCCTGAAGACTGGGAAGTCAAAGATCAAGGTGTCTGCAGGTTTGGTGAATGGTCAGGACCACTATCTGGTTTATAGAAAACATCTCAAGTAGTGAAATTGCAGCTTGCCCTCCGTCTCCTGTTGCTGACGATCCTTCAGCTCTTCCATCTCCCACTCCCTCTCCCTCTCCCACCTCCAGTCAGGAATTCTTCTTGCCTGTTCACTCGATGCCAGCTCCTGTGTGCCAGCTGTTGTTCTGTGCTGTACGACGACTGTACTTTTCAAGGTACTGTACTGCAGGATTAAAAATGTTTTCTTCATTCTTGTCTATTTTTTTTAAATGTATCAATATTATTTGTGTGAAAAGTATTATAAGCCTATCATAGTGCTGCACTCTGTTGCCGATTGTGAAGTTGTGTACCTAGGCTAACTTTGTTGGACTTGACAGACGTATTGGTCTTACAAATGCCTTCTCGGAACAGAACTCGTTCATATGTAGGAGACTTACTGTAACTCAAAAGCATGACATCAAACCCGAAGTTACTAGGTTTATTGGCAAAATACAAATGTTCCATTGGTGATCGAGAAGCCTATGCAAGTCCATACGGTGTTCTTGGGCAGATGTCCTTTCAGAAGGCAGTCAAGACTCAGTGGTGAGACCGGCACAGAGGTCTCTGTGTATTCATGGAAAGAGTGCATTGAGTAGGCAAGAGCTGCCTTTTGACTCCCTGATTCTAGACTTTGACCTGGCTTCTCCTAAAATTAAAGACAGTGTTTCTCAAACAACAATAGATGCTGGCGAGGATGCGAAGAAAAAGGATCGCTTCTACACTGCTGGTGGGAATGCAAACTAGTGCAATCTCTTTGGAAGACAGTGTGGTGATTTCTGAAAGAACTAGAAATGGACCTTCCATAGGACCCAGCCATTCCCCTATTGGGAATATATCCTGTGGAACTCAAATCATTTTACAGAAAAGATACCTGTGCACGTATGTGTGTTGCAGGTCTATTCTGCAATGGAAGGACTCTGGGATCCCTGGAGAAATGGCTGATTCTGCAACTGGGGCAAGAAACATGCAAGATGAACCTTGAGCATCTTCTGGTAGTGCCAGGAATTAAGGAAGGAATGAATGATAATAACAGAAAATAAAATATTTTTATAATAAATATTTAATAATTAAAAATTTAAAGCTTTGATGAGGGAGCCAACCAAAAAAAGCTCTCAATGGTTAAAGCTAGACTGATTTGAGCAATAAATTGTATAGAGTGGTAGGACTCATAACCCAGAGTGACTGCCTTCAGAAGAGTACAGTATATGGAGGGTACTTGACAGCAGGCACACATGGCAAATAAGACTACAGCCAGGTTTCAAGGTGACCATCAGTGGTGATACATTGTGTTGACAGTGAGTACTCTTGGTATGATGTGGTGAGAATGGGAATTCACATCGGTGATCTTCCTCCCCAAAACCCATAATCCCAGTCTAATCACAAGAAAACATCAGACAAATCCCAGCTGAAAGATGTTCTACAAAATACTGAGAAGCATTCCTCAAAACAGTGAAGGTCATTGAAAAGGAAAGTCTGCAAAAACAGCACCACTGCGACTGAGCCTAAGGGGACATGATGATTAAATGTAATGCAAAATCCTCGGTAGTCTGGAAGAGAGAAAAAAAATAGACAAGAATGAAGAACATCTGAATTCTTCAAGGTCCACTTATAAGTGAGAACATGTGGTACTCTGTTCTTTGTTTCTTTGATAGATCACTGAGTATGATCAACTCCAAGTCCAACCAAGTTACTGCGAAGTCCATATGCTTGTCCTTCTTTATGGCTGCGTAATATTCCATTGTGTATATGTACCACCTTTTTTTATCCAGTCCAGCTTTGATGGGCAGCATGGTTGGCTCCATGTCAATCATAGTCAGTGATTTATCACAGAAACAAAGAACAGAGTACTCATAAGCAGATCTTGAACAATTATACTGCTATAAGAATGTGATTGGCAGTAGTGGGAAACTGTCAGGGGAGTGGGGGTGGGATTGGCAGCCAGGGGAAACTGTTAGTGAAGGGAGGGGCATACCTCATCAACAAGGGTACCTGCATGATCAGCATTTGTATACCTAACCCTGAATTGTACCCTACATCTTTATAATAAAAAAGCGGGGGGGAGGAAAGATAATGTTTCTGAGCCGGAAGGAAGCCATCGGCTTCATTACATGAATTTATCCAATGGGAGTAAGATGATGTCTGCTCTCTTTAAAATTTTATGAAGAATCTTTACAATTTATAAATCTTTATAATTTTTCGGACCATATAGGTTTTATAATGAGCATATTTACTTCTATAATTAGAAAAAACAATATCCAAATGAATCAATGATCAATGTCAAGGTTTTTGTTTTGTTTTTTTTGTTTGTTTGTTTTTTCTTTGAGTTGGAGTCTTACTCTGTCACCCAGACTGGAGTGCAGTGAACACTTCTGGCCACTGCAGCCTTGACCTGCTGGGCTTCGGTGATCCTTCTGCCTCAGCCTTCCAAGTAGCTGGAACTACAGGCAAGCGCTACCACACCTGGCTAATTTTTGATATATTGTAGAGATGAGGTCTCACCAAGTTGCCCAGGTGGGTCTCAAACCCGCAGTCTCAGGCAATCCACTCACCTCAGCCTCCCAAAGCACTGGGATTACAGGCTGAGGCACCGAGCCCAGCATTTTTTTGTTTTTCTATTGGAAGAGTTTGACAGAGAAACACCTTGTAAGCACACATGGAGAATGTTAGTGGAAAAGGATTCTTTCTCCATTGGGCCCTAAGAGGCCAAGTGGAAACGTCCAGCAGTAAAAACAAATGTAAGCACACTTTCTTTAAGATGCATTCATCTTGCTTCCCGGTTTTCACAAGCAGCTTGTAGCAAGGAGAGGCCACCTGGCCTGTTCTCAGAAAATTTCTACTTTGAAGTAAGATTGGAGTCAAGGAAGCAGTAATCCTGTTGGCATGAAGAATTGAATCTCCCAAGTCTCTTTTCTTTCTCAACCCTGCCGGCAGTAATCCCTCCCCTTCTGTTATAACAAGGCTGGAGAAACACCTTCCCATAGAGAAAGACTTTTCTCTCCTGGGGGAATCCCAGCATCTCAAGAAGATGGAAGCACAGTTCTTTCTCCAGGTCTGTCAAGTCTACAGGTAATCCCGTATAAAGTGTGTGCAGCAGAAGTGAGGCATATTTATTCAGTCTCTGTTGTGCCAGCAAGAAGATGGAAGGGAGCTTGAGAGGGACGAATGTGTCTCATTTCCCTCTAAGCTATAATTAACAAGCCATTTACCTAAAGCTCAGCCTCAGTGACGAGTATTTGTGGGAAGATAGGCATGTGTTTCAAGGGGAAAGGGGTAAGGGTGTGCCTGTGGCAGGGGTTAGCTGACCCTGTGTGCTCTAAAGAGGAGCAGAGATGCCAGGGGTGCTCTTCTTTGCCAATATTGCACTGTTTTTATGGGATGGGCTCAGCTTACCCCAGTGGAGCCTATGCCCTTGCCTTCCGGGCAGCTGAAGTGAACTTCCCTGGCTTCACGTAGACCTGAGCAAGGCTTTGTGGGCTGAGTGGAAATTAGAGAAATACCTTCCTAGGGGAGCAGGGGAAATGGTCTGTTTGCTCACCTTGGAGAATAGCAGGAATTCCCCGAATGGGGAGGAAACTGTGTAGAGGTGCCAGAAAGAGGGTCCGTGTAGAGATCTTTGGTCTGAATTGAACCCTTGGGTTAACTGGCGAAGAAGCTGACCCAGAGAGGCATTTGTCTGCTCTACTAAGGATGCCTCTGGAAGACACCTCATGGCCGTTCCAAGAACAAGTAAGCCTTTGGCCTCCTCTCCTCTGTCTTAGATTCTATTTTATGTGTGTCTCTAACAGACATGAGTCCTCTGTTGGCATCTGAGTTATTGCCGATGGGAGTTCTGCAGCAGACCTTGGGATGGATGTGCAGACCCGCCCATGGGGGCCAAGTGTCCAGACCAGGAGTGTAGTGGGAAGTCCCCTGGAGACTCCTTTAGATGAGTGGGCACAGGGACAAGGGCTGCTGAGGTGCCCACAGATCTGCAAATCACTCTGCCCATCAACTCAGGTGACACTGCCAAGCATGGGGCTCACACAGCCGAGTTCATCTAAGACTCTGTCCCCCACGACCAAAAATGATCATGGGAGGACCTGGAGCCATTGAGCTCACTTCTGGGCAAGTTTCCAGTTTCTCCATGAAGCACAGAGTGGCAAGTGCAGGCAGACCCTGGACTTGCCGCCACCCATGGCTGGTGGGGCCGCTGTTCTCAGTAGTTGACAGGAGTGTTGTCCTCAACAACTGACAGAACCACTGTCCTCACAGTCACCCCGACCTGCCAGGTTTAAGGAACGTGAAACAAGATTGATGAATTATTTTCTTTTTTTTTCTCTAAATCATGACATTTCTGTTTCCTTGACCCTCTTTAGAACATAAGCCAGTTGATGCTTTTCTCATTTTTAAAAAAATTTCTTAGATAAACTCAAATTTCTATGTAGTGCTATAGACCACAATTTTTTGGGATTCTGATATTTTGATAAGGGTTGTTTTATATGGCGGCAAACGTTTAGCAAATAACTTCAAATTCAGGTTTGTGATGAGTTTAGATTGAGGGTGCTGATGTTGGTTGAAAGTGTGTGTGTGTGTGTGTGTGTGTGTGTGTGTGTGTGTGCGCTTGTGTTAGTCACAGTATGTGTGGGTTCTTTATGAATGTGTTTGGTATGTCATCATTTGTATGTGTTTATCTGTGTAAGTATATGTCTCTGTTTACGGTGCCTGTGTATGTGTGTTTCAGTCTCAGTGTGTATCTTGTGCATGTGTTTGTGTGTTTTTTATTGTGTGACTCTGTGTGACTCTTAGACACAGTGGGTGAGTATGCCTTGCATATGTATTTATGTGTCATGGTTTGTGTGTGTAAGAGGGGCTGAGTTTGTGTGTTTGATTATGTGTGTGTGTGTGTGTGTGTGTGTGTGTCTGGAGCAATGTCATTCAAGTAGTCACTTGGTGGTTTTTTCCAGGTATAATGCGTTGCCAAAAAACCCAGCTTATTTCTAAAATATATTTGTGTTTTTTTATACAAGCGAACTGTTTTTAATCCCCAATCTGTCAGCAAATCTTTACTTCTTCCAGAGATACCTGAGGCTATCTTGCAAGATGTCCTTTAGTTGGAATATAGATTCATCTAACATCAGAAGTGGGGAGAGGGAAGGGAGACAGCCCCCCAGGGCAGTGGTGTTGAAGATCTTGCCAGAGCAGGGCTTTGATGGCAGGACTTTCTGGGTGCCCCTCAGGGTTGAGGCCCCAAGGCTTGTGGGAGAAGTCTGCTGTGTTGGTATAGGACTGCTGGAAGACTGATCCAGGTGTGGCAAAGGGCCTGATTCAGAGCAAGTCAGAGGCCAGCAGGACTGAGAGTGCAGCCCACAAAGGTCCAAGGAGCCTGTGGAGAGAAGATGTCTGGATTTCATCTGCAAATGAAGAGCAACCCCAAAAGCGCTCCCTCCTGGGGGAGTCCTGTTCCCAGTCCCATCGCATGGCATCCACACTGTCTCCTGCTGCCATCAGCAAGGATGGCCTTCTGCATCTGAGCCTCTCCCCAGAATGCTCTCAGTCGGAACTTTCTCACACTCCTGCCAGGTCCCCCTTCTCACCATGGCCCCTAGAGGGCTTTCTTTCTCAAAGAACTCACCTTACTTTCTCCTAGTCAGAATGCCCTACCACCCAGCCTCCCCGTGCTATTTGCTGTGTTCTGGACGTGACCGTGGACCACCCTCAGTCACTATGCCTCGTGTTCCAGATGCAGCAAGGGTGACCATCAGCCATGGTCACTGTGCCCCAACCATGTTTGCCTCCCTGGCCAGGCAGGGCCCTTTGCAGAAGAGACACGTCCTCTTCATCTTTGCCTTGCTGCCACCTCCAGGCACTCCCAATGCATTTATGGTCAAATTATACAGCCATGAGGTCCGGAAATGCCCCTTGGACCTGCCACCCTCTTGGTCCCCGCCTATGTTACTCAGGCCTATGTTACCTGTTGCTTGTTGCCCGACGGGGCCTGCCTTCCTGGATCTTCAGGCCAAAATCTCCTGAGTCTTCCTTATTCCAGCTCCTACCAACTGCGTCCAGCGGACACTCCCACTCCCATCTGTGTTCCTGCATGCTGCCTGAAGGGACACCCCAGACCCCCACTCTCCTGCAAACACCTGGTCCTAAATCAGGGAGGATCCCACTCCCACGTACCCATACACTTACCCTAAGAGGGCTTCCTGTCACCTACCACCCACACACCCACACACTCACTCAGTCTCTGCAGAGGCCTTTTCTAAGCCTACCGGGACATAGCAGGTCTGTATGTAGATTCGCGATGGCCACTTTCCCCCCTTTTTTCTTTTCCTTTTTGTCTCAGAACCTTAAAGTTGTAAGGAATCTGGAATCCCTTTGTCTAATTCCCTCATTTTGCAGATGGAGCTGGCCTCATAGCCAGGTTGAGGAAGGTGTCTTACCTTACCTTTCTTTCTACTAATTCTACCCACCCCCCTCCCCACAAAGTGGTCTGTCTGTTGTTTTATTTTTTAATTAATTGATCAATTAATTTTATTTCAGTCACTTTAGGGAGTTCACATAATTTTTAGTTACATAGTTGCATTGCAGAGCGGTGAATAAGTCTGGGCTTTAAGTGTATCCCCCAATCCCACTTGTGCACATTGTACCCGACAGGTGATTTTTCTTCCCTCCATCACTCCCCCTCTTCTGAGTCTCTAATGTCTATTATATCATTCTCGCTACCTTTGTAAATCCCTAGTTTAGCTCCCATTTATAAGTGAGAACAAGCAGTGTTTGGTTTTCTGTTCCCGAGTTAGTTCGCTTAGGATGATGGTCTCCAGTTCCATCCAAGAGGCTGCAAAAACATTATTTCATTCTTTTTGGTGGCTGAATAGTATGCCAGGGTGTAGACATCAGAACTAAAAGTAGATCTGCCATCTGATTCAATAATCCCACCACGAGGTATCTACTCAAAGGAACCAAGCTGTTATATGAATATAAAAAAGACATCCACGTGACATGCTTAGTGCAGCACAGTTCACAATTGCAAAGTTGTGAACTCGGCCTGATGCCCATCAACTAATCAGTGGACAATGCAAATGTCTGCTGTCTTAGAGCGCCAATGTATCCTCCACATGAGGGTGTCCAAGGAGGCCCAGGATGGCCAGGAATGGAAAATGGCCCCAGCACACCCAGCCAGTCTTCAAACCCAACAGAAAACGTCTTTTCCAATGGTAGCCACAGATAGTAACTCTGAGTCAACAAAGAGCCTAGCTTTTTTAAATGAAAAATTAGAGCTATAAAAATCTACTTAAGATAATATTTTCAAGACTTTTGCATGGTGTATCATCTGTGAGTACTTTCTTCTAATAGCCCATTGTGTTTCTCTAACATACCACATTCCATTTATTCATTCAACCACTGACATCAGGTTTCTACCTTTTGGGTCATCATGAAGAATGCTGCTATGAACATTGGTATATGAGTTTCTGCTTGAACATCTGTTTTCAATTCTCTTGGGTATATAGCTAGGAGGAGAATTTCTATGTAATGTGAAAGAAGTCAGACACAAAGCCCCTGTCCTGAAATTCCATTTATATAAAATGTCCAGAATGGGCAGATTCACAGATACAGAAAACAAAATTTGTGGCTGCCAGAGGCTGGTGACAAAGGGAAATGGGAGTGACCAGTTAATACATACAGAGTTTCCATTTTGGATGATAAAAAGAACTAGATAATGGTTATGGCTACACAATACTGTGAATGTACTAAGTCCACCGAATTAGACACTTTAAAATAATTTAAAAAGATAATTTATATGTTATGTGCATCTTTTCCACAAAATTCTACATCAAAAATAATGTCCATTTAAATATATAGAATAAATTTTTAGACTCACGTCTTAACCTTGACACTTTGGGAGGCTGAGGCAGGAGTCTGCTTGAGCCCAGGAGTTTGAGACCAGCCTGGGCAACATGGTGAGATCTTGTCTCTACTAAAAAATAAAAACAATTAGCTGGGCATGGTGGCCCATGTGTGTAGTCCCAACCACTCAGGAAGCTGAGGTGGGAGGGTCACCTGAGTCCAGGAAGTTGAGTCTGCAGTGAGCTGAGATTGTGTCACTGCACTCTGGCCTGGGTAGCAGAGGGAGACTCTGTCTCAAATAAATAAATAAATAAATAAATAAATTGCTAATTTTTAAAAAAAAGTTGTCAAGTATTGGTCTTGCTGACTATATACATAAATAAATGGATGAAACAGTTATAAATGGAAATTTCTTGATCTCACTCAGTATGGTATGTGGTTAGCCCATAGAAACCTTACTCACTGGATTCAGTTTAAACCTGCTTTTCTTCTTGGCAACATATGTAACAAAAAGTAGTTCTGGTCCAACTTAATTAGTATGGCAAATAAGCAAAGATTCTTTGCATGGTTAATTTACAATCAGCAATCGAATGTATTTTCTTGTCTTTGATATTATGGAGATCAGGCATGGATGGAAAAGATCCTTGCTGAATCACAAAGAAATAGATGAGTTTCACAGCCACTGCCAGGCTTTTATTATGCCTTTTGAGAAGAAAAGAAAAACGATGTTTCGTTTCTCTCTTTACTGAATGTATCTAAGCCTGAACACAGATTTCATTCCATGGGTGTCTTCAAGCTATTAGTGGTGATATAAAAAAGCCAGTTCTACCCATGGAGGGAAGAGTTTAGACCGCTTTATGGGTATGTACACAGTGTGTAAACATTTCAGTAATGAAAATGAAATTCAGCATGGACAGGCAACAGTCAATGCAAAAGTAAGAGCCATTTATTTTAGACCTTGGATCTTTTACTGTAACTGTAAAATTCACTTGCAATTGCCCTGCTCCTGGATGAGCCATATATATGCAAATACACGATCAGAGAATACGTTTCTGGCAACATTAAACGGAGCATGACCTGGTTAACCCTTTCTCAGGCAATAAATATGTCAGAGCGTTCACATTATTTCAGTGAAATTTGATTTTATGGTACCTAGAATCCAAAGTGATTATTTAAAAAAAATACAATTAAAGTTCTTTTAAAGCAGATATAAAACTTGCTGAAAGGTCTGTTTTTTATAGCACTTATCCAAACGTTAAAAGAGCCATTACTCATGAGAGTATTTTATGTGGTGCAATTTCCAGTCTTTGTATAGGAGCCAAGGCAAGTGATGGACAAGCAGTAGCCCCACTGCTCATGGCCCACCCTGAGCACTGCCATTCTCCCAGTGGGCATCACAGCTACTTCCTTTGAAGAAGATGCAGTTTGAGAAGCATTGAAAGGGGCTCACTGAACATGGCAGAGGGTAGGCTTGAGTGTCCACCTTTCTGATTGGTGGCTTTTATTCCCTGTAGTGCCTTCTCCCTAGTGTGCCCGAGGGCATTTCTCCTTATCCTTTATTGAGGACCCCTCTCCATTGCCACCTTCCCTTGGGCACGCTTCCCTGCTCCATTTGGCTTCTCCCAACTCCAAGGGGAGGGCCAACAGTGTTTGGTTCAGTACAATTCATGAATGAATAAGTGAATGTACATGCAAATGTCCTTTAATTATGTGGCACTTTCAGATCAGATGCAGCCAAGAAGATATGCTGTCATATTTTGTGGCTGCCTTAAACTGCCAATTTGGGGACTTGGATCTGCCTTTGGAGTACGGATCTTTCTCCGGCATGAGAAGAAATGTGTCCTGGAAGAAAAATGATGAACTTCGTGGCAACTTGGATGGATTTAGAGTCTGTAATACTCAGTGATCTATCACAGAAACAAAGAACTGAGTACCACATGTTCTCACTTATAAGCGGACACTGAGCAATCATCATAATACCATAAAAAAGGTACTGGCAGTAGTGGGAGACTGCCAGGGGAGGGGGGTGGGATTGGCAGTAGTGGGAAACTGTCAGGGGAGGGGGAGGCACACCTTATCAACAAGGGTACCTGCATAATGAACATTTGTATGCCTAACCCTGAATTGTACCCCACATCTTCAAAATAAAAACAAATTTAAAAAAAGAAGAAAGTGGGAATGTCCCTGCCAGTGACCACTTTCAGTGTTTGTCTATCCATCCATCTGTCCACCCACCCACCTAAATGTGTGTGTGTGTGTGTGTGTATATATATATCTGTATATGAATACATATACATCTATCTATACCTGTATCTATATCTTTACTTCTCAGAATATACAATGGTGCTGTGGCCAAGTATTGTGTGTACATGTGTGTGTTTAATGTGTGTATTTTGGCTGGCCCTGAAGAATCCATTTGAATAGGTGAATGTTTCTCACCTGAGTTAGTTGTAGCATCAGAAACATATATGGTGGATATATAATCATAATATTTTATGTAAAAATTATATGGATGCATCCATAATGGATAGCATTAATTATTAAGGATGGTTGATTTTTTGCATCAACTTAATGGGACTAAGGGATGCCCAGATATCTGCTTAAACATTATTTCTGTGCAGGAACTTAGATGGATTTAGAGTCTATAATACTCAGTGATTTATCACAAAAACAAAGATCTGACTGCTACATGTACTCACTCATAAGCGGACCCTGAACATTTATCATAATACTATAAGGGAGGGGTTGGCAGTAATGGGACACTGCCAGGGGAGGAAGGGGGAGACACATAACATCAATAAGGGCACCCAATCCTTACCTGCACAATGACCTAACCCTGAATTATACCCCACATCTTTAAAATAAGAACAATATAACAAATATTTTAAAAACATTGTTTTGGGGTGCATCTTTGAGGATATTTCCAGAACTAGTATATTTGAATTAGTAGACTGAGTTAAGAAGCTCCACCCTCACCAGTGTGGCATTATCCAATCCCTTGAGTGTCTAAATAGAACAAAAAAGTAGAGACTGGGCAAATTTTCTCCCTCCTTAAGGTGAGACATACATTCTCTCCTACCACTGGACATCTGACCCCTGGTTCTCAGGCCTTCAGACTGCAGTTGAATTACATCGTTGGCTTCCTGGGACTCTGATGTGCAGATACAGATGGTGGGATTCTGCGGCTTCACCGTAGTGAGAGCCAACTCCTATGTGCAGTCTCCTCTTACATACATATATCTCCTCTTGGTTCTGCTTCTCTGAAGAGCCCTCATGCAGGGTGAATGGCAAATGACAAGCCAGGATCACAGCCTGTGTTACCAAGGTAAGTCACTAGCACCTGCCTTGCCTTCATTTCCTCAAGGGAAAAGTTGAGATGGTAGAATTGCTTTCCTCACTAGTTATGTAAAGATTAAATAGCTCATTCAGGTAACCCCTTAGAACAGCATAGTGGATCAATACGTGTCTGAGTTTGGATTGGCATCCTTACCAATCACCCCTAGCAATGTCAAGCCTCAAGAGTTCTGTATAATTAGTGATTTTTACCTTCCATATTGCGCTAGTCAATGAAAAAAGTAAAGATAAATTTAAAAATTCATAGTTACCAGAATTTGTATCAAACTTAACAGAAATCAACACATACAGTAAATATACATTTGTAGACGCATTCATTCTCTTCAAACACTTAAACAAAATCAACATTTTTAACAAAATTAAAGCCATGCATATCAAGTCATTACAATGTATGAATTATAAAATAAAAGCAAGTGAAAGACCAAAATAGTCATTGGAAACTTGTTAAAACCTTTTTGGTCACTGTGTTAAAGTCAAAATCAAAATTCAAATAGCGTAATAGTAAATATTGCAATATAAACATAGTAATGACTGATGATATAGTTATTTCTCAAATAAAATAAAAGATAATTTATTAAAAATTAAATTAATTGAAATGTGGTCACAAAGAAATTTTATGTCCAAGGAACAAGATAAGTTAGCTTTCAGAATATTTGTCAAAAATGCTGAATATTTTTGAAAGAACTTAGGACTTAAAAAAATCTAAAGTTTAAGTTAACACCTTTAGAACTTTAGCCATTACAAGGCCTCATGTTTAGCGGTAAGCAAACATGCCACTGAACTGTTTGTCTTTAATCTACCAGAGGCTGCATTTCAGTCTTGAAGTGTTCTGAGGAACAATTTCCAATAAGCAAACCTCCAGGGGAGACCGCTGCACGGTCACAGTTCCCAGGGGAAGTGTGGTGCCACAAGACACAGAGGGAAGTCAAAGCCCAGAATTTAGAAGGAAAAAATTAGCTCTGAATTTCAGCCAATTATTTCTTCCACCTAAGTAAAAACAGATTTAAAGGAGGACTCAGGAAAAAAAATTCAAGCCATTTGACACAATTTTAAATGATGTTGAAATTTGTAATCCCCAATGTTCAAGCACCTAAACTATAAAAATAAATGTTTAGTATAGACTTTAGCTAGTTTGCTCTTTTAAAATAGCCAAGTAATAAGTCTCATTTCTAATAAAACCTTCTCATCCTCATCTTCTTGAAAAATGTATTGCAAACTTAATAGTGCATACCACCTTTCAAGGTGTTTATAAATGAAAGCGTAGAGAAGTAATCTGTGGCATATGGAGTTTATAAATGTCAAAACGAAGTAGAAATAAATGTAGAGCAGGTTCACAGAGACACAGGAAGCATCCATGCAGGAATCCAAATACAGGCCCAAGGTTGGAAGAGTGGATAAACATGGAGCCCTCATCAATGGTGGACGGAAACATGGTGGGAATGGAAAACAGGATGCACAGAGCTGTGGAGACACTGGCCGATGTGTTCCCCTCTCAGACCACGCTGTAGAATGAGGGATCTGAGGACAAGGTCATCACTTCTTTGGCCTGATTGAGTTGGGATGGAGTGAGAGAAGATGAGTTACTTGGATGTCTTTGGAGAAAATGAAGGGATGAGCTCTTCTTTTTGAGAAAATTTGTTGAATATTTGTCATAGTCAGCACAAGAGAGAAGGAAAACACAGATATGTTTGGTCTTGGGAAAAACCGTATTCTCTATCCATCCTCATCACCCTTTCACCCCAGAAAAAGTTTATAAGGGGTAGAAGCATGAAATAAACACCCCTGTTGTTCTCTGCAGGGAAAAGGCCCTTCCAAGAAAATTATATCACCTGGTAGAAGAGAAGAAAACATCAGGAAGTAAACTGATGCTGTCCTAGGAGTTCCACTGTCCTATTGGGATTGAGGAAAGAATTTGGCAAATTAGTATCTTTACTAATATAGATGTCATCCTAATTCCAAAAGAGACACCAAGACAGCTGACATGGAAAGTAAAAACGTGGTAAAACTTACATTATAAGCATATGTACACACATACGCTACACGTAAAAGGAAAAGAGAGAAAATAAATTATATTTTAATATCTCAACTTAAGAAAAGTCACTTCTTAGCTTCTTAACAGTCAAGGCAAAAAGGGCGATGTGTGGATCTCATATAGATGTCATCATCTATGACACAGCTCACTCTTCAATAACTGCTTGCTCAGATATAAGCCAAGATAGCCCTAGACCTTCCCTCACCTTTGGCTAGCAGAAGAGCTCCAGGGACAGACCCAATCACATCCTCTTCCACAGAAAGATAGACAAATCTGGTCTGGTCTAAGGGCTAGTAGGGAAGACAAAGGCATTAAATAGAAAAATAAGACTGGGTTGTCTCTAAACACTTTCTGAAAGGGACATGAAAGATTGTGATAAATACTGTCCTCAGTGTTGAATGCCTGATAAAATAAGAAGATATGCCTCATATGTTTGGTACTTGGAGAGTGTACCAGTCAAGAATCTCATGGAAAACAGATACCTCATCCAATCTAGTTTCTTTGTTAATATTTCATTTCTCCCTTTATAGTATAATCATGCATCACTTAACGATGGAAACATGTCCTGAGAAATACGTTGTTAAGTGGTGATTTTTTTGTTGTTGTGTGAACATCATAGAGTGCAGGCATACAAACCTAGATGGTACAGCCTACCACACACCTAGACAACAT
Organism: Tarsius wallacei; assembly: GCA_963574415.1. NCBI lineage: Eukaryota > Metazoa > Chordata > Mammalia > Primates > Tarsiidae > Tarsius > Tarsius wallacei. The sequence continues at coordinate 29,874 of CAUYQG010163233.1, forward strand.
GGTCTGCCCTATTGCTTCTAGGCCCCAAACCTGTACAGCATGTTACTGCACTGAATACTGTAGACAATTGCAACATAATAGGAAGCAATTGTGCATCTAAACATAGAAAAGTACAGTACAGAAGTGATGAGAAAAATAAAAAACGGTATACTTGTCTAGAGTACTTATTTATATAAGGATTGCAAGATTGAAAGTTGTTCTGCCTGTGCCTGTGAGTGAGTGGTGAGTGAATATGAAAGCCTAGGACATTATTGTACACCATTGTAGACTTCATAAACACTGTACCCTTAGGCTACACTACATTTATAAAAAATAAAATAAGGCGGGACTCAGTGGCTCAACCTGTAATTTCAGCACTTTGAGAGACCGAGGCGAGGGGATTGTCTGAGCCCGTGGGTTCAAGACCAGCCTGGGCAACTTGGCAAGATCTCGTCTCTACAATAAATCAAAAATGAGCCAGGCGTGGTAGTGCGCTACTGTAGTTCTGGCTACTTGGAAAGCAGAGGTGGAAGAATCGCTGGAGCCCAGCAAGTCGACGCTGGAGTGGCCTTGATTGTACCACTGTGCTCCAGTTTGGGCGACAGAGTGAGATTCTAACTCAAAAATAAATAAATAAATAAAAATTAAAAAATAAGGTAATTGTGCTACAATATAAACAAATTATAGTGTAAGAGCTAGTAGAGAAGATAAAGAAATTGAATCAATAAGTAAGATTGAGATGGCGCTCTATCCCATCATGACAGAGAAACTGCATACACTACAACATTATGAAAGATATGATGTCGCTTGACGATAAGAATTTTTCAGCTTTATTACAGTCTTATGGCACCACCATCACATATGTGGCCCTTGTGGACTGAAGTGTCATTATGTGGTGCATGACTGCCTTACAGAGATGTGAGTATGTGGGAGCCACAGGAGAGTATAGTGTCCCAGGTCTGATACAATGACTGGAGCTGTCTGTCACCACCTGTAGGCATGAAGGGGAAGGGGTAGGCAATGGTTATTGGCAGTTGGAAATAGGGTCACAAAAAAAAGTCATCTTGAGTGGTGATGTGTCCTAGGGTCGAGGGATGCAACAAGCACAAGCCAGTCCCACAGGAGGAGTGTCAAGGGGATCAAAGCTTTGCCTTTGTGCTCCTGCTGCTCTCATCTCCTGCTGGAGTACCTCTCTGACTGAGTCCTACAGAAAGTCTAAGTCTGCTCCCCAATGCGGTCCATAGAAGACCACCTCCTGGGACAGTGAACCAGGAAAGAACAACAGTTCTTGAGGGGAAGATAGGAGATGCCTAACCTACCTAAGCCTCTACCAAGTACCAACAGTGTTACATAAAAATACAACTTACTTTTTAAGGCAATTCTATGGAGAACCAAAGTAAAAGAATTCCAGGGCAACGTTTTCTGGTGATGTCTTTAATACAGTAAAGGAACAAAAATTATTTTGAGAAAACAAATTGTTAACATGTCCTCTACATCATTCTTCATAGTCTGAACTGTCCTAATGGGGCTTTGATAGAAATTTCATAGTTAACAATTTGCAACCGAGGTTTAGGGCAAGAAATTCAAGGTTGAGTATTCCATGTTGTTAACTAAAGAAATGCTCCCACACAACAAATCCCAGGGTTCCGATGGCCAAAGTGATGGTTCATTGTGAGAAATGAAGTGTTTTTGTGTTTCTGGATGCCTACTTCAGTGGGTTTTCAGATTTAGCAAATAAAATAAAAGATATTCACTTAAATTTGAATTTCTAATAAACAATGAATCTTTTGAGTATAAGTCTACCCAAAGTATTCTGTGGGATTATGCTTATACTGAAAATTATCTGATTATCTAAATTTCAGATTTAATTGGCAATTTTGTTTGTTTTAATCCAGTGATTTTATATCTCACTGCTGTATACAATTGGCTTACCAAGTCATCATTTGCAAGGCCAGAAGTTTCTGTTGAAAGGCACGTTTAAATCTCTTCAAGCACTTAACTGTGAAACTGATTCATTGCTCAAAGTTTTACAACATGGTCTGGGATAGTTTCTAAGTTGAGTTTAATAAATTTTCATCTCTACTGCAGCAGATTTTAATATGGGAGTTATTCATTTGTTCATGCAGACATTTATTCAGTAAATATTAAGGAATGTGTCTCTTGCTCTAGGAATCATTCTAGATGTGGAGTTTACTGCAATAAACATGATAGACAGCATATCTCTCCTAATCTATTATCACGGAGCTTACAGTATGGTGAAAAACGACAAGTAATAAGCACAAAAATCAATAACATGAGGCTGAGGTAGTGAACACATGCAATAATGAAATACAAAGCAAGAAAGGCGCTGGCAGATGACGGTGGGGCTGTTTTGGATTGGATGCTCTCAGGTGGCTTCTATGCAGATGGAACCCAATGAAACAGAACCCACTGAAGGAGAGAGTCCTGCAGAGATCTGGCAGAACAGCATTGTGAACAGAGGGAACAGCACAGTGAAGTCCTTGAGGGTGTAACATGATGGAGATTGTGTTCAAGGTCAGTCAGAAGTCAGTGTGGCTGGAACTGGTGGAGGAAGAAATAAAAGGTGGGGGAGGCCCAGGAGGTGGTGGGAGCCCAGATCACTGAGTGACTTTGAACCACGCCGGGGAAATGGAAAGCTGTGCGTGGTTTGGCAGCTGTAGATAAATGGAGTAATAACAGCAGCTGAAGAGAGATTTTGAAGCTCTTGACAGAGTCCAGGCAGGGGTGTATTGGACTTGATTTGGGGGAGTAGCAGAGGAAAGGATCAAAGAGAAATTTACCTGGGATATATTTGGTAGGTAGAGTCAACAGGACTGGAAGATGATGAGATGTGGAGATTGAGAGAGGAGTTGAGATTCATGTGAAAGTTTGGTTTGAGTGACTGAATAAATGATGATGTTGCTTACCAAGATGAGGCAGGAGAACTGGGTTTTAGGAATGTGCAATGAAGAGTTCTATATTGGAAATATTAAGTTCTGGATGTAATAACATTCTAGAAAAAGGCTGAGAGGATAGTTGGAGAGTTTGGAAATTAAGAGAGGTGAAGGCTGTCAGAACCCATGAGTGTCTTGTTACTTAGTTGAATTTGGAACCAGTTGTTTGTAGGTTTGGTCCCCCTGGAAGCAGATTCTGAGATGGACATTGACATGGGAGGCCTAATAGGCAAGCCTTTGGGATCAGTACCTGGGAAGGATGCGGGGTGGGGCAGAGGAAGAAGCAAAGTTGCAATTCAGCATCAACGAAAGCATGAAAGCCTTAGTCTATTCTGCAGGAAACTTAGAAGATGGGGTGGTCCTTCAGGTTGTCTTGAGCTGGGCCACAGGACTGGACCTTCATACTTTTATGTGGATCAATCATTGAATTTGGACCCCTCAGGAAGAGAGTGTGACTCCGGGTGACAAGGTCTCTTCAGCAGAGGTAATCAATGTGCCAATGTTATAATTAGGTCTTCTCTGCAAATACCTTGAACTGTCTTGAAACGTTCCTTGTCGATAGAACTGCCCAAAACTCCAACCACTTAAACTACGTTTTCTTCTTTCCTTTTACTTGCATCTGAGCAGCAGAACTTTGCTAAGAGATCTCAAAACTGAGTTGACTAGTTTTAGGGTAACTTCACAATCATAAATATTGAGTAGGTTCTCAAGATGATCATAAAGCTTTGCTTTTTTTCTCAGCAGGTCTTGATTTTCCATTCTCTGAGCTTTTCCATATGCTCCATTGTCTTCTAAAGCCCTCACCACCTCTTCCCTCCTAACTGATAACTTATCCTGACACTTCACTCAACCGTAGATATTCTTATCCACAAATACAGTTATTTTTCCCATCATACTTTTTGACCCACATTTGCTCTATCTTTTCATTCTCCTCTTCAAGAGGCTGGTTCCTCCACGTGTGAATAGGGTTCATTCCATCTTGATTTCTCAAAGCCATCGCTCTTTCAATTATAAGTCCACCCTTTTCTGTATCACCAATCCTCCCTCTAGTTATTGCTGTCGTTATACAATATCCCTTTCTCCTTTCCATTATTCAAAACAATCTCCCTCGACCCTTATGTGTTTTGAACTTCTCTCCCATATCTTTGTTTCCTTTTATGTCTAAACTTTTTAGAAGAGTTTTATTAAAGATGTCTACTCCCAATTCCTATCTACTTTCATCTCTTCCATTCTACTTTTAATCTGGCTTCCCCTTGTCCCACTCCACCAAAACTTCAATTTCCAAGGCGATTAGCAACTGCTCTGTTGTCAAACCCATAGATAACCTCGTCCTCATCTGATGTGATCTTTCAGCATGGTTTGATCATTGGCTATCCTTATACTTCTCTCTCCTTTTTTTTTCTTGCACACATGCTTGCTTTATTCATTCACCAATACTGAACCTCAGGATAGAAGATGTGACAAAGTGAGACTCCTTCCTGCATGACATATATTGATTTCAGAGGTGGGGGCAGCCAACGTGGAGAACATTGGAATTTTTCCTTGGAACTGTACTGTGATGAGAGGTGCCTGCCATTAACATAATCTTCTGTCTTTTCCCTGACCCTTTCCTTCTAGTTTTTGAAGGAAGAGTCCCAAATAATCTTCTCTGAAGATACTTGATACCAATTCCAAAAAACAAAAACACACGCTTCCAATGTACTGTGCTTTCAGAT
>CAUYQG010163235.1:0-35449 GCA_963574415.1 Tarsius wallacei
GGAGTCTCACTCTGTCGCCCAGACTGGAGTGCAGTGGCCGCTCCCGGCCACCGCAGCCTTGACCTGCTGGGCTCCGGCGATCCTTCCGCCTCAGCCTTCCAAGTAGCTGGAACTACAGGCGCGCGCTACCACGCCTGGCTACTTTTTAAATTTATTATAGAGATGAGGTCTCGCTCGCCCAGGCGGGTCTCGAACCCGCGGGCTCAGGCAATCCACTCACCTCAGCCTCCCAAGGCGCGGGATTACAGGCTGAGCCACCGAACCCGGCTCATTAGTGTCTTTCCGGGAGACACAAAGACATTGATTGCTTACAAAGTTAGCCTTTCTGTCCAACAACCTTCCTTGCCTCCATATTTACCCAGGAAATAAAGCTGATTGGCAGTTGGGACAGAGAGTGGGCTGAATAACTGAGCACTGGCTAGCAGGTCAGACCTAGAAGGGTTTGCCCTTGACAATGATGTGAGCTTGATGTAAATCCAAGGAAAGTTGGATCTGGTGAGCTTCCTTTCAGAAAAGCAGTACCGTACTTTCATTTGTATTTTGCAGCATACAGAGCAGGTTCATGTTTATTTGTTCATTGAATTTGAACTTCAAAAAATAAGTCTTGGCAGGGAAGCAAAGCAGAAACTATTATACCTTAGTCCAGTGGAGGGATATTGTTTTCCCCATGCTATAGATAAAGAGTGTGAACTTCGGTGAGTGGAGGTCATTGGCCCAAAGTCACACAAATACACAGCAATGAACCACTGTTCTCTCTAGTCCAAAGCCTACATTGTGAACCATTAGACTCCACTGGCTCCTCATAAGTGCCTTCCCATTGCTGGCTTTATTTGCTGAACCTGTTTCCTGCCGCATCCTCAGTGACTGTCACCATATGACACATAGTAGGTGCTCAGTGTGTTCATCCAATGCATTTATAGATGGATGGATGAGTAGATTTGCTGCCTTGAGATGCAATTTTAAATGTAATGGCACAATTGCAGGGTGGTATTGCCTCCACGCACTGTAACTCCTCCAGAAAAACCCTTCAACTGCAGGCCTGAGGTCTATACAGGTGGCCAGAACTCTCTAAATGCACTGATTTCTTGGTAGTTACTCTAAAATTCTCTTTCCTTTATTAATATTTTTTTTTTAGTTGGAGTCTTGCTTTGTTGTCCATGCTGGAATGCAGTGGCACTCTCATGGCCGCCCCAGCATTGACCTGCTGGGCTCCGGCGATCCTGCCTCCTCAGCCTTCCAAGTAGCCGAAACTATAGGTGTGCGCTACCACACCTGGCTAATTTTTTTAAAAATTTTATTGTAGAGACAAGGTCTTGCCAAATTGCCCAGGCTTGTCTTGAGCCCACAGGCTCAGGAAATCCACTTGCCTCAGCCTCCCAAAGTGCTGGGATTACAGGCTGAGCCACTGAATATTTTCCCTTTTTTGAGACACAACTATGTGCTACCTAATTTAATTTTCTATGGCAAGCACATATTATCATTCCCATTTTACAGACAAGAAAACTGAGGCTCAGAGAGGTTAAATAACTTGCCCGGCTTCACACAGTTACTTAGTAGGTGAGTTCAGATCCTAATTATGATTTACCTGTTGCTAAAAGTTCATGTTCCTGATTAGGTTATTCTGATTTTCTGCCAGGCGTGGTTCCATAGAGATTGTTCAGAAGGGCATGGGGTGTTTGCAGCTTCAGGATGCCTGACCATACAAAGCTTACCTGGGAGAATAAATCTTTGCAACTTCCAGTGAATTCTATCTTCCCCCATACCAATAAAGGAAGAAACAGCCAGCAGAGAGATCTTGCCTTGCTTGTCAAGAAGCTCTGGATTAGAAAGCTAGTTAACAATTCATCTAAAAGAAGCAGAGGATTCCAAGCATATCCAAATTAATATTTATAGAGGGAATGCTTGCTCAGACCCAATTATTCTGAGGGCCTGGAAGCCGGGCACAAGTGATGCATTAAGGGGGGGGAGTAGGGCTGCCAGGGGAAGTTGACCCTGGGGGCCCCTGCTAGGCTGCTATTGGGTGCACAGCATGGGAGTCAGTTGGGGTGGGCAACTTTAGGGGATGAATAATAAGCAGGTAACTCACCCCATGTACTTTTATTTATAGCTAAGCATGGGGCTTCACCATAGCCTTAATTTTCCTCTTTAGCATGGAGCACGGGCAGAGTTTGCCTTTGCGGGGGTCACACACTCAAATGCCTACAGGGTCTGGGCAGTAGGGAAATTTGTAGATGGGTCAGTTGGGGGCTCTGGCTCCATTACTTCTTGCTTCTGATTCACTACTGCTAGCAGGAATGGGGGTCTGTCCTGGTCAGCCAGATTATTTGTATAGAAAATTCAAATGTCAATGTGAAATCTCCATAGCAACAAATTTGCATTTTTAAATAACCAGAGGGTCAAACAAAGCATACCTGTGTCATTTTTGGTCCACACACTGCTGCATGTCGTAACCTCTGGCCTAGAGCCTGAAGTCTGGTATTATTTCCAGTGGCTTTGACGAGGTCCTGCCATTTTTGCCTTATAGAATTCTTTCAGCACTGGCTTAAAACCAGTCAATGTGTGATGCTATTTTTCCGGGTTCTAGCCGACCAAAAGTTTGTCTTAGAAGTTCCTACCCACCACTGAGAGGAGCAAAAATAGTCTTAGTTGTTTTTCCCAAGATCTTAATGTCATCATCAGAATATTCTCCTTCCAGCCATCTACCCCCAGTGACACTCATATCTGGGTCTCTCATCTCTAAATTTCTCTTCTCCTATTCTTTTTCCACACAACACCAGTGGGGTCTTTGGAAACTGTAACAGTGATTGTATCATTCTCCTACTCAAAATCCTCCAAAGACTCCCCATTGCCTTCTTGCAAATGATCAGCTTCCTTAGAATGATAGTTAAGGTCCTACATGATTCACCATTGGCTATCTCGCCCATCTTATCTCCCACACCTTTAGCCTTGCAAGCTGTAACAGTTAGCGATCTTTGTTGGAACAGCAGGAAGTGGTTCTGCATCGCTGATGCACAGTAGGAGGCCACTGTCACTGAACTCTAAGCCACCATCCTTGCCAGTCACCTGGGTCGTGGCTTCTCCACATGTCAAATTCAGTCTGTTCTCAATATTAGAGCCAGAGAGATCGTTTTAACCTTGAACCAGTCCATGTCTCTCTCCTGCTTAAAACCCTCCAAGAACTTCCCATTTCAATGTATTCATCATGATTTCCAACAATAATGGATATTTACTGAGCACTTATACACTAGACACTTTTCCAAGAGCTTGGTCTTGACACATATTATCATGTCAAACAAACTTGTGGGATAGGTTCTGTCAGTGATCCCATTTAACAGATGAGGACACTGAGATATAGAGAGGTAAAGTAACTTGGCTAATGCACAGAGCTAGAAGGTAGTGAATTTAAAAGGGATAGGCTGATTTCAAAGCCCATGATTTCATCTACTAAACCACACCGATGTGCTGTCTGTGGTTTTCTAACACTGTCCTCTTTCACTCTGCTGCAATCTCACTAGTCTTATTACTGTTCTTTCAGATTGTCACACTTATTCCGACCTCAGGGTCTTTGTTCCTGCTATTCCCCAACTTGGAAATCCTTCCATTAAAATACCGTAGCTCCTTATAACACCTTCACGAAGAGGTCTTCCCTAGCGTTCCTGTCTCAGCTAGCACCTCTCCTCCTGTGACAGATTTTTCCCTTACACCATGTCAGTTTTCTCCAAAGCCCCAACTCAAGGGGAGGGCAGCGGAGGAAATGAAAAGGACAGGAATCAAAGCATTTTGGGAGCTCCTTGTAGCAGGAGCTGATGGAGTTGCTTCAGGTCACGGCGGTAAACTGACTCTTCCAAGACTTCCATCCTTGATATACAAAGGAGAGATAGACTCCTGTTGTCCCACACGTGATCGTCCGTCTCATTCTTGGCCAAGGTAGAGCAGGGCATCTTTATTGACAACCAAGGCAGCTGGTATCTAGGTGCATTTGGGGAAAATTGTTCCTTTCTTTGCATAAGCACATCTCTCCACCAGGGAGCATGGTTGGTGAACAGAACCAGGGCTGGATTTTAGCCCCCGACTCAGCCTTGTCCAGTGCACATCTTGCACAACCACATGTGGTCACCGACCTAAGATTACTCACAGATGAAAAAGAGATAATTCCCCCAAAGGGAATCAGGGATGTCACCAAAGAAATGAGGGTATATATCAAGTGGCAAATATATATATTCAATAGCTACTCTCAACGAGTAGTTCTCAACTCAAGACTACTCATTAGAGTCACCTAATGGGCTTTACAAATGTCCAGATTCTAAAGTCTTACTCAAAACTGATTAAGTCAGTATCTCTAGAGGTGGCACCTCAACATGAATATTTTTAACCATTCACTGTTATTCCAATTTGCTGACAAGTTTGAAAACCAATGCCCTGAACTCTACCTCTGCTGAATGTTATAGTTTCTTACCTAGACTTCAACAAGTATTGCTTCTGTGACATTGTTCCAGTTGTCACCTTTCCCTAGAAACACCACACACCCTACACAACTTTGCTCTGATAGCATTCGCTTGCATGCTCAAAGAAGCTTTCCTAACTTGTACTGCCCCAATCCCATGCTTTTCATCACTACACATTACCAGCTCACTGTGTCTGTTAACATATCTGTATATTCATCCTCCTAGAGTCTGAACTCCCTGAAGACAGGGGGTGGGCCAGGTTCATAGCAGACCTAAAAAAAAAAAAAAAAATCTAACCCTAGAGACCTAATCCTAAAATCCAGAGACTTGTGATAGTTGTCCTTACATCTCTCCATTTCCTGCCAACACCACATCCCAACCTGAGCCAATTCAGGATTTTAAGCCTCCTGTTGATTCCACAATTTCTTTGATGTAGAATTCACATTTCTGTTTGTTTCTGAAAGTCTCTGTTACCCAGAAATCTTGATAGTTCAAACTCCCTGGATATTTATTCTGGCCTGCTTTGAACTTTTTTCTTTTTTTTTTTTACAAATTTAATTCTTATTTTTTGCTTTTTGAAATGCCTTTTGCCTTTTGGACAAGTAAATTAGGACTGATGCTTCTTTCTGCCTGCAATAAAGCCATCCACCCACTCTGTCTCAGTTAAAATCCCTAGGTCACCTCTTCACTCCCTTCTTTTCTCCACAGTTTTTCAACTTACCCTGCAGCTCAAGCTATATCCTTAACGAAAAAAAAAAAAACGTTTACATTATTCCTGCCTTTCATCCCCCTAAGACTCAAGGACTTCTGCTGTCTGCCAGCTTTACTCGGCGTTTCCTGAGAAAAGCAGCCAGGACTTGAATTAGAAGGATGGTCCAAAGAAAGTATTTCGCCTGATCTGTGCACGCAGTTTTTCCTTTATGTGCTGGAGACAGATGAGGGAGGAACTTCACACAGAGTCCCCATCTCTGCTCGGTGTCAGCAGCTGCTCCTAAGTCAACAGTGCAATGGTGTGTGTCTGGACTGAAGAGAACAGAGGTTGCTTAAATTGTTTCCCGTCCCCTCTGAAACCAATAAGTGCTACTCCATTGCTTGGCACGATTGAGTTCCTGAATGGTGCCCCAATGGGGTGTCAAATCAAATCTTAATCCTGTCAAATGCTGGCTCTGTGTGCTTACAGGAGAAGGCATAAGGCCAGCTGAGGAGAGGTTGGGGGGTTAGGGGTCCTATTCCAGCTTGCCTGTGCAGGGTGCTTCAAGGATACATTCTCAGTATCCAGGAGAAGGAGCATCTATTCCAGTAAATATCGAGGATCCTGCAGGTACTTTCTGGTGGGCATAATATGTCTGTGAGCAATGGTACATACTGAGTCCAACTTTGTGGTAAGGTTCAACAAGGATACAAGAGAACAGGGTTGATAAAATGATAGAAGGAGGGATGAATGCATTTACTCAAACATCAGATAGTTATTAAGGACTACATCCTGCAAAGATATCAACAAATCAGGTCAAAAGATTCCTACACTCAAGAAACTGGTGTTCTAGTTTCTTGGTTCCCCTCCAACTCACTCTGAAAGAGCACAACTCTTAAAAGATGAAGAGCTTTCAAGGGATGCCCAAGGCCAAAAACCAAACAACAACAACAACAGCAACAAAACCCATTTCCTCAGAGGTTCTGAAGAATCCAGCCTTTTTTCCGCACTGAAAGTTCTTACCTAACAAACTTGCCCAGATGCTGAGCAATTCCAGTTCCTCAGATAACTGATGTGTGAAAGTTTTATTTCTCCTTCATCTCTATTTGTGCTTTTGGGTGCCTAAGTTCTGGGATCTCAGTATTTGCTCAATATGATCTATTTTATCCTGGAGGCATCCCAGAGGTAAAATATCTCTGGCCCAAATCCAGTGTGCCTGATGGTAAAACAAACTAACAAACAAACAAAAAGCAGGTAAGATAAGAGACTCTAAAGCTAAGTTTGCATCTCAGCTCCACCACCTACTAGTTGAGTAGCATTGAGTATGTTCCATACCCTGCATTCAATTTCCTTAACTACAGTCATGGGAATAATATGACTGTCAACTTTTCAGAGTTGAAGTAAGGATTTAATGAGGTCATTCAGATAAGAAGTCAATAAATGGCAACTGCTATAGTAATAAAAATTGCTTTGCTATTAGTATTCACAAAATTTATTTTCTTTTCATTGAGATATGATTTATATGCCCCTCATTGTGTAGATCTTAAACGTTTAGTTGGATATTACCCATGTAACCATCACCCAAACAACAGAGAATATTTCCATACCTAGAAAGTTTCCTCATGCCCATATCCAATCAATGCCTTCTGTAAAAGGCAGTCATTTTCTGACTTCTTTGCTTCACTTGTTCTTAAAAGGCATAAAAATTGAATCACAATATATGTATTTTTCAATGTGTTTTTTCCTTCTATTTCTAATTTTTTTGAGATTTATTAATGTTGGGCTACATTAATGTTGTTGTTGCTATTTTGCTTATTCATTCAGTTTGCCCAAAGTGGTTATACCATTTTACTTCCCCACAGTCACGTATGGAGTTCCAGTTAGTTGTTTATGTCTTCACCAACATTTGGTGATCTCACTCTTTTAAACATTAGCCTCCGTAGTATTATTAATATTTTGTGTTCTAAGTGGATCATCTTGGAGCTCTTATGGCCCTAGGAAGATAGCATATTTACAGAATATTTATTGTGGATTCCAAGTAAGTTCACCTCTCCCATCAGATGCAGTTGTTTTAGGACCTTTAAAATTGAGGGTATTAAAATTATAGTGAAGTCTGCAGTTTCAAGCCAAGTTACCCAGCTATGGGCTTGCTCATACCTAGGAATTGTTTATTAAAAAACTCATACCTGCAGGGTGAAGCCATCCCTAGCACCTAAGTCAGTCTTTCTAAGTTATGTGTGTGTGTGTGTATACACATATATATGTGTATACACACACACACACACACACACACACACACATATATGTAAAACCATAACCACAATCAAGTTAATGTGCATAACCAACAACCTCAAAAGTTATCTTGAGCCGGGCTCGGTGGCTCAGCCTGTAATCCCAGCGCTTTGGGAGGCTGAGGTGAATGGATTGTCTAAGCCCGCGGGTTCGAGACCCACCTGGGCAACTCGGTGAGACCTCATCTCTACAATAAATCAAAAAACCAGCCAGGCATGGTAGCGCATGCCTGTAATTCTGGCTACTCGGAAGGCTGAGGCAGAAGGATCGCCGGAGCCCAGCAGGTCAAGGCTGCGGTGGCCGGGAGCTTTTACTTTACAAGTGTAGTGTATATTTTGTCAAAATTATCCCTATGTATTTATTTTTAAAATTTTAAATTATTTATTGTAGTATATAGAAATACAACTGATCTTGTATCCTGCATCTTTAAATAGTTCTTTGAATTGGTATGTTGGTCTGGGTCCTCCGTTAATCTCATGTCTGCTTTTACTCAATTATCCTATTGAGCATTTTCATCTCTCTTTTTACTTGCCTTCTTCCCTACCCTTTCTCTGGACTCTTGCATAATGCTCTTAATTCCGTGGTTCATGTCCTCATCATGAAGACCCAGCTCATCCTGAGCTTATCACTTGGAACTTGTTCTGGCTATTGAATTACAAACACCTAGTGTTGACTCCTACCCAAGGCACATAGAAATTTACTATGCCCTTTCAAGAGGGACAAGCGCAGCTGCACCACATAAGCTGATTTAGTCAAACCTCTACCTGTACTCTGATTCTTTATCCATTCCCTAGACACTTGCAGTTCACTAGTTTTTAGCCTGGTTTGTAAAATTATCCTAGCTAGGATGCATACTTTGTGAAGTCCTAGGTTTTGTCAGAATAAAGGAAACATTGAAAGCATGCATTCCTCTACATTCTCTATTGCAATGATTGTGGGGAGGTGTTCCTAGTGTAATATAAGTTATAGAAGCAACAAATCAAAGATCATTCAATACTAAAAATATCTAGTTAGAAATGAAAGTGGGAGGAGGGGAGCCCCATTCACAATAGTCATAAAAACTATAAAATATCTATGAATAAATTTAGCAAGCATAGTACTTATCTGAATAAAACTATAAAATTTTATTAAAGAGCATAAAACATGATCTGAATTAATGGAGAGACATAGCATGCTCCTGAATGGAATGACTTTGTATTGTAAATTATCCACCCTTTCCAGGTTCATAAAACTATTTACCAAAATTTCTATCAGAATTCCTATGTTTTATATTTACATATTTTTTCTGTCTTGTTTTGATTAATTTTTGGAGGAATGGAATAAAAATAATTTCATTAAAGAACAAATCTGGAATAATTTCCATTACATTTCTGAGAAAGAAGAATTATGGGGAGGAAATTGTCCTACTTACCTACATAAAAACATACTCTTAAGATGCTTTAGTCAAAACAGTATTGACATAAAAATAGATAGTTGATATTGCAATAGAAAGCAATAGAGGGTGCAGCAATATATCCTTGTATACAAATAAACACAATAAGTGACACAGGCAGCATTTCCACTCAAATGAGAAAATAAGGGTTCATTTAATAAAAGGTTATAGCATAACAGGCCATCCATCTGGTGAGATAGAAAGCTAAATGCTTTATGTAAACAAAATATAGAATAAACCCAAGGTGGATAAATGATTTTAAAATTGAAATAGTGCATAATAAAGTATGAATAACACTTAAGGAAACTATTTGCAAGATGTCAGGTTGAAAAAAACTTCTTAAATAACAACATTCAAAAATCACTGATGTGACAATCAAAAAAATAAATGAAGGAAAAAGGTATTAGTACAAAATTAAAAGACAAATGCAAGATTGGAAAATAGAAATGTGAGATATTGCAAATACAAGGTTAATTTTGATATACAGACAATTCAGAAATGTTAAGGAAAAAGTCAAGCATCTCAAAAATAAAAAATGAACAAATTATATTCACAGAGTATTTGTAAAGATACTGGTAACTGCTCTATGGTAACTTCATCTCCATAACCTAACACACGAACAAGTTCCTGTGTCAATTCCATGAAGATTAAGATGAGTTTTCTTGCACAGGAGGCGATTACTAACATAGTCATGTTCATGTTCAAACTCCTTCATATTGTGGCTCTGCCCTTCTCCAGGGCCCCAGAGTCCCCTGTATTAGATTGATACTTGGGGGGCTAGAATGAAGGATCACAAATGGTTGGATTTGCAGAGACAGGCCTGGGGGTAGAAATACACTTTCATTATGTTTGCATTCCATTGGCCAGAAATAAATCACATGATCATACTGAACTGCAAAGGATGTTGGGAAGTGTAGTCTAGTTAATGTTCTCAAGAAGAAGAGGAAATGGGATTTGATGACTAGCTGAAAGACTGTCACAATTTAGCAATTCACAGGAGCAGACATCAGTGACCGGTAAACATATGATATGGTAGGATGCCCAAACTTATTACGGAAAAGAAAATTAAAACATTACCTTTCATTCAACAAACTGGAAAAATAGTAAACGTTTTATCACAAATGTGGCAAGAATATGAAGGAAAGGGATGCTTTTATGTATTTCTGATAGAAATAAAAAGTGCTATAGCCTTTTTGGAAACCTGCCTGACAATATCTATTGCACTTTTTAAAAATCATACATATCTTCTAACTCAAAAATCCCACTTCAGATCATCTACCTATAAAAACAAACGTGTGAGAAAATAAAAATATGTAGACAGAGATATAATTGCAGCATGTTTAAAATGACAAAAATCAAAAGCCAGAAACATCCTGAATTCCCCTTAATAAAGGAAGAGTTGAACAAATAATAATATATTTGTTCCATAAAATACTATGCAGTTGAAAAAAAGAAAGACAATTAGATTTACCCATATTATTCTAAAGGTATGTCACAATATATTAAGTGATAAAAGCAAGGCACAAGAACTGATTTGAGTATGGCATCATTTAAACAATTGTCATAACACACTATTTTGTGTACTGGCTTACATGTGACTGGCTGAGTATGGATTGTGAACAGTGGGTTCCAGGGATGGAGGTGACAAAAAACCATTGCAAACAAATAAACACAACTGTAAAATAAAATACCTAAGCATGAGGTAAACCATTCATCTATATATTAATTCATGTTATCTGTTGTGCCAAATACTGGACCCTGATGGTATAGTGATCTGGAAAAATACCATTTGTACTTCCAGGGAGCTTGCAGTCTGTCTAATGTGATGTCAGGTATAAGTAAATGGGCAAATGTAATAGTATAACAAATACTTTAATGGGAGAATTAGAGAAGAGGAGCAGTTATCTCCACCCTGATGGAAATTGGGGGAATCAACATCTATGTTCCTATTCTGACACAAACAGTACCTAGATATATGGCCTTGTCTAGGGTGCATAGTTATTTTTTAATTATTATTATTATTTTGAGTTGGAGTCTCACTCTGTCGCCTAGGCTGGAGTGCAGTGGCACACTCACGGTCACCCCAGCGTCAACCTGCAAGGTTTAGCCTACCAATAAGCTGGAAATACAGGCACATGCTATCACGCCTGGCTATTTTTTTATTTATTGTAGAGATGAGGTCCAGCCAAGTTGCCCAGGCTGGTCTCAAACCCGTGGGCACAGGCAATTCACTCGCCTCGGCCTCCCAAAGTTCAGAGATTACCAAGCCAGGCCCGTAGCTATTTCTTAACTCAGTTTCCCCATCTTTAGCCAGTGCTCCCTAACTTACAGGGTTGTAAGTGTTGAATAAAATAGTAAAAGTAATTTGCCCATCACAGTGCCTAGAAAGTAATGCTAAAATGAAGTGCCTTTGACTTGCTCTTCTTGAATCACACTACTCCATGCTCTTAGTCCAATATTAGGCAGGCTTCACGTGCTAGAGAAGAAGCATTTTCCCAAGTCTGCATCCATTTCCCTCTCACAATTTTACCCTCTAGGAGTAAATAAGATAGCCTCTGTTACTGGGCAATATTAGCCAATAGGTGTATCCCAATGAACTCTGTGCTCTTGGTGATGTGGAAAACCTTAGTGTCTGGAACTTTGAAAATGTTCAGAGTGGTTCTGAAGCACCTGGATAGGGTAAATCACAAGTGAGATCCCAGCAAGTCATTAACAGTCACATCTAAAGAGCTCCAAAATCAAGCCAGCGATGGCTCTTGGTTAGTGCCCTACTTTCATTTATTCATTTGAAAAAATGTAATCGTATTATGCTGAAGTGGTTTATTAGGGATTGTAATGGAGGTCTGTTTTTACAACAACCATTTCCCCCGCTTATTGTGACAGGATCCTGGTCTTATTTTGAGAAGCGACTTCTTCTCCCATTTACCCATTCTCTGGTTTTGATGGGAATGACCACAAACCCAGCTATAGCGTTGGTGGGTATATGACTGAGGCCTGGCAAGTCAAGGTGCTTGATTCACAAAGAGGTGTTGGTTGGTGGACAACCAAAATATATCAGCTTTGGGACTTTTACTGGTCCTATCAAAAAGAGAAAAATTATGTTTATTAGGGTCTTCTGGAATTTTCAGGGTCTATCCTGTGAAGAAGAACTTATGTGGATTTTTATGTGAAACACTCCAATATTTTAATACTTTTAACTAATGAAATTTTTAAAACAAACAACACTGCATGATCCAAACAAAACATACTTACAGGATGACTGCAACCAGTTGAGGGGTAAGGCTTGCTTCTAGACCAGCCTGTGAACTCTTCCTCTAGAGTTATCTAAAAAGGAGATATAAAGAAGACCACTGAGCATTTTTATCCAGCCATCCTCATAGGATGAGTAAATAATGACAATTTCAGCACCCCCCTGCCCCAACTCATTCAACAAGAAAAACAGCAGTGTTTACAACTTCAGGTTTAAAGTTAAACACACCAGATTTGAGTTCCATTTTCTCTGCTTGCTAGCTGATAGTGATAGTCTCTACCCCTTAGGGTTGTTAGTTAAGATGTTTAGGTGGGATCATTGGCCCTACGTACTTCACTGATAGTCTTTTTCAAGAGGGAATGTCACTGCAGAAAGAAGTCCTCCAACACCCAGGCCAGTGTTGCAGATCTATTGTTATATTTTTTCCTGGAGCAGCTCCCAAATCTCTACCTTCTCACTAACATGTCTGTTCTTCCTTCTGTATCCTCTGCATGGATGGGAGTTGGATCAAATTTTCTCTTCTCATGAAACCTCTTTTGGGAAAAAAAAGAGCTCAACTCCCCCTGTCTTTAGAGTCACCGAGGTTCATATTTATATAGATTTATTGATCTCTCTCTCTCCTCTGTAAGAACACTATCTCCTTTTTCTTCCCTGTCTTTTCTTGCTTCCATTTATATGATGATCCTTTGTTTCTCTCTTCTACTTCTCTCCCCTCCCACCTTGCTTTACACTTCTTTAAATTTCTTCTCTCCACATCTCATCCTTTCTTTCTTGCTATGCTACCTCTAGAAAATAAAAAATATAGATAATCGTATCATCATGACAATTTTAAGCCTTAGAAAAATACATTTAAGATTCTTAGCATTGTCTGGATATAGTAGACTCTTAATAAATGAAAGATGTTCCTCTCCCCTGTCCTGCTCTCTTAAATCTGTCCTTTTCTTGATCTTATTTCCTTACTTGAATATCTCCTTGGCATCTGCACCCTGCCTTTCAACACCCACCTTTTGCTGTCAGGTTTGTATTACCACCTTCTTCACCCCCACAGCTCAGGAAGGCAGCTGCCTTCACTCAAACCAATAACAGCCCTTCTTTAAGCTTTTTATTGTTCCTTCTTCATTTGAGATGCACAACGGTAACTTGTTACATTGTTAAGGTGATTGACTATATATCACAAAAGAATCACATTTCACGAACTTCAGAAAATTTCTCAATAAAGACATATTTGCTCTATGTACACTTTAATTATCTTTGTCAAAAGGATCATTTTAGATGTCAGAAGCAGCATTGCTCAGAAGGCACCAGAGAGATCTTGGTGCACACCTCAAGCTCTCTCCATGGTGCTGAATCTTTAAGCCATGTAATGTCTACATTTAATTCCCTTTGAGAGGGTGGACAGGAGAGACTTATTCACAGACATGCTTGACAGATACTTATACAACAACATCTCACTTTGAAGCCTTTGAATTATGTTACCTGGAATGTATACCTCGCTCTTATAATGTCATTTCTTGGCTCAGACATTTTTAATGATTATTTCTTATTGCATCAAGCCTTTATAGCTCTGTTCTTGGGTCAGTATAAGGTTTTGGCAAAGAACATGGCCTCTTGGGCCACTCTCTCTCCATGACTAACTAACTGTGTGACCTTGGGAAAATTACTTAACCTTTGTGTACCTCTGCAAAATATGAAGAAGTGATAATAATAACATGCCTGCTCCATAAATTTTGTAAGGGTTAATAAGAACTAATGTATATAAAATACTTAGAAAAGTGCCTGTAATATGTTAAGTGGCATATAATAGTTAATGAGCAAAATTATTCAAGAAAAATAATATGGAACAAATCCATATCTCCACTTTTGGCAAGGTAGCATGCTGTAATTAATTCTGAACTCATCAACTTCCATAAACACCACTCACTATGGGCTAGACATTGGGTTAGGTATTGTACATGTGAGACAGAGTGAGAAAGAGAGATAGACAGCCCACCCAACAAACTTATGGAGTATATATAATTATTATTCTCATGTTTGAGGTGAGAAATAAGATACTGATAGATTAAAATGTTATTGCAGATCATTCAACTCTAAATATTTTGTTAAGAATAGTGCTTTTAGGTGCAAGAGAAAAAATTTAACTGAAACTGTCTTAAGCAAATAAGTGGAGAATACTGGCAAGCCAGAGGGGAAACTTCTAACTTCAGGCCCAGTTGAATCAAGTGATTAACTGGTAGTGTCTGAAATCAGTCTTTACCTCTTGGCACCCTTTATTCTCTTTCAACCTTTTACTAAAGCAGACTCTCCCCACTTTTTGGCAAAATACAAAAAGAAAACATACTATGATATTTTTAACTTTCTGGTCTCTTTCGTATTTTCCTCTTCATTTATAAGGTTATCCAAAGCTATTTTTCTATGTAGTTATTTTACTTGTAGCTGAACCTATTTTATTATAGTGATTTTTATTAAACTCAATAATTTTATAATAATCAATGTTGTTTAGTTACCAATTTGTATACTAAAATGCCCCCTTTCTCCTGTATCAGCCCGACTTGCAGTGCTACAAAGAAATACCTGGGACTGGATAATTTATGAAGAAAAGAGGTTTATTTTGGCTCACAGTTCTGCAGACTGTAGAAGAAGCGTGGTTCTGGTACTGACTTCTGATGAGGCTCCAGGAAGTTCACAATCATGGTTAAAAGGGAAAGGGAGTTAGCATGTTGCATGGCAAGATAATAAGCAAGAGAAGGGAGATGCCAAGCCCGTTAAACAACCAGCTCTCACATGAACTAATTGAGTGAGAACTCACTCTTTACTGTAAGAAAGACACAAAGCCATCCATGATCCAAAAGCCCTCCACTAGGCTAGACCTCCAACATTGGGGAGCACCTTTCAACATGAAATTTGGAGGGGACAAATATCCAAATGTTATCAATCCTTTTCTAGTGTTTTGTTAGCTCAACTTTGACTCTCATATTATTGAAATCTTGTTCTAATTAACATCTTTTCTATAGATTGAAGTACTACTTCTGCAATTCTGCAATTGTTTTCTTTCTTAATTTGTCTTTTGTAAGCATGGTTCTCTGTTTCTTAGCTTTTAATCATATTAGTAGATGTTCAGTGTTGTAATGCCCTTTCAAGCTTCTTATTCATACTAACCATGGGCACTCTTTCTATACCTTTTACTTAAAGTAAATATGTGTTAGTGAATTTGATTTGCCCTTTTTGTTTTTTATCTAAAACACGTTTGCCTTTCTGCTGAGCAAAAGCTTGAATCTGAGTACTGCTTACATATACTCCTCCATACACAGAATGGGAGATTTGAGGTGGGACAAGGAGAAAACCTACTTGCAGAACTTTTTAGTTCACCAAAATTTTGTCTCTCTCCTTCTCCCCTCTTCTCATCCCTCTCATATTAAATGCCCAAGATCTAGGTTTCCTCCCCTTTAGTGGAAGGTGTATTTCAATGACTTGAAAATTAAATTCACACTTAGAATTTTGAGCTTAATTAGGACTAGGAGCTTTAAAAAGACAGGCAGAACTTAATGGCTTCACCTGACCCAGCAAAACTCATTTTCTCGTAGGTAGCCAAGATTGAAGGCTGCTCTACAACTTTCAGTGGGTACCACCTTAAGCCACACTCAAATTGGAAAGTACTGATAATCATTCTGTTGTCTTGCCCCCTTCCTTTTCATGCCTAGCACTGTTTTGGTGAATGCAGACTGGGTTAGAGGCTCTGCTATACTTTACTAGAATACTCTCTTTCTATTCTTCATTTTCATTTTAAGGTTTAGAACATTGAGTTGGACTCTTTTCATTTGATAGTTGCTGCTAGCAATGGAGTTTTTCTGTGTGTTTTTTACAGTTTTTATTAATTTCCCGAGTATTGGGGAAATATAAATGTGTTATTCAACCTAAGCATGTTACCTTTACCCAGAAGCACCATTAACTCCCTTATTTTAAAAAAAGGAAACGGATGTTCTAAGAGTTTGGATTTCTCTAAAACATTCAGTAATTAGGTAACAGAGATAAGACAAAATCTGTTCTTTTAATTCCAGTTCTAACAAGCTTTTTCCTTTTGCATGCACTCTTTCGATGAATACTTTCCACTTCTACAGGGAACTGAAACAGAGAAAATGGGCTTAAGCTACAGCATGAAGAAGAAAGCCTGAAGTAACTGACAGAGCTACTTATTATTAATATATTCATGGATTCAGTCATTCAAAAATATGTTGTTAAATTGAATGTCTCCTATAGACAAAACACTCTTCTGTGTCTTCGGACTTAAGAGAAAAGGTGAGCAAGAGAGACAAAGCCCTTGCTCTTGTGGGGCTTCTGGTCTAATGAGGGAGACTGCTGATACACAAGTAAACACACAAAGAGAACACATTTCAATTACCATAAGTTCTATGAAGACACCAAGCAAGTGATGTGATAGTAACTCCAGTCGACAGGGAACAAGGATGCTACTTTGCATGATGTGGACAGGGATGCTCTTTAGGGAGATTGGTGATATTTTGAGATCTGAAGAATGAGAGAGGACAGAGGGTCAGTCTTGGGAAGAGTAGAAGGGAGAAATGATCCAGGGAGGAAAAGCAGAGTATTCAAAGTCTTGAGGTGAAAAATACTTTGAAGAAGTAGAAGGTGTGAACAGAGACCAAGATGACTGAAGCAAACAGATACAAGAATAGAGCAGATGGCAAGAGTGGATGTCAGAGTAGTGGGCAGAGGACAGATCATGCCTGCAATGTACCAAGGTAAAGGATTTGACCAGTTGTCAGGCAGGCGAGTGGCTTCCTGAAGGTTTTAAAAGAGAAAATTTTAGATGCTGGAGGTGGTGGCGCTGATGCTAAATGACCATTACATTCTGTCTCAGAGGTGGCAACTTTGCAGCACTAAGTGAAAAGAGCTCAGTATATTTATGTGTTGTAAAAAGCTTGGAGATGAAAGGTGCTAGAGAAAGCAAGCCTATGGCTATTCTTACATTTTGAGATGCCCGCCCAGGACAGTAATAGATTCCTCTGGCATTTTCTGCTTTCTGCCTGAACATTGGGTAAGAATCTTTTTTTCATTTCCCCAGCTACATCTCACTTGCCTGTGTCTTCCCACTTTGCAGGATGGATGTAAAGGTTAATTCCACATCTGTAACTTCAGGAAGGGTTTTCTTCCAGGCTGCCAACCTCTTTGACGATTTGTCTTGGCTGTTGTGCAGTAGTATGTCACTTCTTTCCACTCACCCTTTGAGAACAGCCTGTTTTAAAAAAGATGATTTGGGGTTAGAGTCAATAAAATCAGGTGGTAAGCAATTCTTCAGCATGTTTGGTCCTCAGTAGAAAGCCTGGGGGGCCAGAGAGTCATTTTTTACTGATAAATGTCTACTTGTCAGCACAGCAAGCTTGGCAGATGCTCTGTGGATATGCATGCAAAACGCTTTAGGTGACTTAAAGATGCACCCACATGAAAATCAGATCTGAACCGTAAAGGCTTCTTTTATAACTCGTGGGGATTCTTCTAGAACACTCTCCTGGAGAGAATGTAGGCTTCACCCCATAGGAGATGTGTCTGTTTAAGTAAATAAGTCAACATTTTGAGCCTCAATTTCCCCATTTATATGTTGGATAAATATTTCTGCCACTCAGTGTTATTTGGGGGTTATTTGGAACTTAAACAAGGTATGTGATGTGACCAGCACAGTGCCAGTACCTCTTTGTAGCCTTCTTCATCCCTCCTATCATTCCATCTTCATTCTCTTTTCCTTTCTGACTTCTTTATCAGCCATTTGTATTTAAACTTAGGGTCTCATCGAGGAATTTGATGTGTTAGAGCACAAACTCTGAAGCCACAGCACACGAGTTTGAACCCTGTTTCTGCCATTTTACCTGTTATGCAACCTTGGGCAAATCATTTAACTTCTTTGTACTTTTGTTTTTCTACCTATTCAATGGAGCCAACAACAGAATGTATCTCACAGTCTTTTTGTGATGATTAAATAAGTCAATATGGAGTGTTTGGGATAATGCCTAGCATATGATATAAGTTTTGTGGTATTATTATTGTTATTCTACCTTTTCTGCTTCTCTATTTTATCTTTCTGCAAATCAGAGTTACTTCCAGAAGTGCTTGTCAAGCAGCTCATCTCAGAGTACAGAGCAAAATTGCTGCCCCCAGGGAAACTTATGGATCCTTGATTCATACACTTGTCCAAAGTTTGGATTTTTAGTAGGAACAAAAAATGAATATTGCCTTGACTTTGTCTACAGAGTTGACCATAATATAAATATATTTTCACACAGCCTCATTTTCAATGATAAAATGTTACCCCATATAAGAAGAGTAAAGAAATTATGATACAGTTATAAGACAGAATGTGACATATTTAGACGAACAAAATGCTGAAAAAGCATTTGGCAATATAAAGTGCATTGTTATATTAAAAAATTAAAATGACTTGCATAATGATATCATGTAAACACACATTGATAATAGACAAAAGGGAAAACGTACCAAAATATTAACATAAGCTACATCTCAATAAGAGCTTTGTACACCGAAGATTCCCTAAATGCTTGGAGACTAAACCCCCATCCTCAAGCAGGAGGAACACATGGCCTGAAGTGGAGAAATGTCTTTGAAGTAATGTATTTTAACTTGAAAATGTATGTGAATTTTATTTTTTATTCAACAGTATGCCATTTTTAAATATAAAATTACTTTTTAAATTAGTGATCAGATAAAAAGCAGAATCCAAAAGAAGCTAGTTTCCTAGCTATTGTTAGGTAATGGTATATCATTAGAATTAATTTATCAATTTTGGAATAATTTGGCTGCATTTAAGAGCAGTAACTCCACATATCATATTTTATATGAAGGCACATTTTCTTTTCTGTGTTGTTACTGCAAATATTTCAGAATCGGGCCTCATAAATATATGGATATGAATAAAAAATTTATTCTCATATTTTCAGTAAAATTGACTTTGCAAGAAATTTTACCACCTTTATTTTTAAGCATCCCACCTCCTTCATATTGACTCATAGTCCTGGTAGTACAAATACTATCATTTAAGGAATAAAATCTAACTTCCCTAAAAATCTTAAAACGTAACATGTTCCAATCTATTCCTCTCTACTTTCTGTCATCCTGGAGTCTCAACTCAAAGATCATCTTCTCCACCGACTGCCTTCATCAACATAAGCAATGTGTGTTTCCTCTCTTAGTCCTTCAGTGCTGAAATAGATATGAGTCATTGAGTGTCTGTGTGTATAGTGAAGAAGGATTTGGAAAAAAGAGAACCTTGACTGTCTTGTTTTGAAGTCTTGCTCTGAAGTCAATACATACACAAACGAAGGAGGAAAGACTGTTTGTACTTTTATTAGTTAAGCCTCAAAGGTCCCGTTCTATGCCCAGATAGTAGGTGTATGTTCCAATTTTCTTTGGGAAAAACTGGACTGTTTAGTCCAACTCAACCCACTTCCTTCAACCATATGATATAATATCATGACTCAGAACACAGATGCTGGTTTCAAACAGACTTGGGCACGAATACTGACTCTGATACATTCTAGCTATGTAACACAAGAATAAGAACACCTGATGTACTGGGTGTTCCACATCTGATAATCAGAAAGATTAAAACTTTTCTGTGAGAAATGATTCAAGTTATCTAGAAACAAAGTTTTAAAAATTAATTGTATGTTATTCATAAAGAAAAATTTTAAAGATTTCTGAGGACACAAAATATGACAAGAGCAAATGGAAAGATGTATTATTTTCATGGATTATAAAACTAATATTATAAATTATTAATGCTTTATAAATTGATTTATATATATATTCAATATGATTTTTTAAATGTACCAACAAACTTGTCTTGGAACAAAATAAATTGATATCAAAGTTTATGGCATGGGATTAAAATATTCAAGAAAAATAAGAGTTTTTAAAAAGATTAATGTCATCAGATACAAAGAAATATTGTAAGGCCACAGCATCTACCATAGTGTGGTTTTAGCATATAAATAAAGTCATGTCAATCAAAGAAAGTGGAGAATATAAAAATTGAAGAAAATACAGAGATAAATTTAACACATGATAAAGGAATCATAAATTAGTGGGAAGAAAGATGAATTAATAGATTTCATTAAGAAATTTGGAAAACATATGGAAATAACTTGGATTCCTACTACACTCCAGGCAAATGCATTCCAGGCAAAGTAAATATTTTACCCTAAAAAAAATCAGACAAAAAATATTTTTCAATGGTAAAAATAAATGTGATACTCAATGGAGAAAAATAAGCTTTTCACATAGGATCAGGAACAAGATAAGGATATCTGCTTTCACTGCTGCTGTTACAAACTATACTAGAAGTTCTGGCAAATTAGGCAAGTCATAAAAAGGAGGGCAGTATTAATATCTGCTACAGCATGTATGAACCTTGAAAATGTGCTGACTAAAAGAAGCCAAACAAACAAAAAACTTGCATAGTGTATGATTCCACTTATATGAAGTCTCAAGAATAGGTACATTCCTAGACAGATACAGAAAACAGATCAGTGGTTTCTATAGGCTGGGAGCAGAGGGCACATGATAAAAAAAATTTTGAAATTTTTTAAAAGTGCACAACAATGTTAATGCACTAAATTCCATTGAGTTACACCCTTTAAAAAGTCTTAATTTTATGTTATGTAAATTGTACCTTAACTAAAAAAACTGAACAAAAAAATGAGCTATCAAGTCACAAAAACATCATGGAAAAAGTAAATAAAAATTTCTAAGTGAAAGAAAATAGTCTGAATATGTGACATGCTAAAAAATGCAAAACTATAAAAACAATATAAAGAGCAGTAGTTGTTAGAGATTTAGGAGGACATGTAAACATAGCATGGGAACATTTAGCATGGTCTAACTATCTTTTATAATATTGTAATGACGGATGCATGACATTGTGAATTTGTTAAAACCTACAGAACTTCACAAAGAATGAACCTTAAATATGTAAATTAAAAATAATCATTTAAGAGGTGAAGGGACCCCAGAAAAAAAGGAGACTGTAACAAGAAAAGTTAACTGTTATTAGAAATGTATGAAACAAACTCATTGAATTGGGTGAGAGAAAATGTACAGATCCATTAGCCAGATACAGAAAGAAAAAGACTGTATTATCTCACATACATGAAACATTAAAAGAAAAAAAAAAAGAACAACTACTCATAGAAACAGAGAGGGAAATGGTAGTTACCAGGGGCTGAAGGGGAAAGAATAAGGAGACACAGGTAAAAGACTACAAAATTGCAATTATGAACAAGATGAATAAGTCTAGAGATGAATGTACAGCATTATGACTATAGGTAATAGTATTGTATGGTGTACTGAAAACTTACTAAGAGAGTAGCTTTTAGGTGATCTTACCACACATACAAAAAATAGAACTATGTAAGATGATGAATATGTTAATTGGCTTGACCATAAAAACCATTTCACTCTGCATATCACAACATTCCTTTGTACACCTCAAATATATACAGTAAACAGGAAATAATTTCCAACATAGATTTGTTACAAAAATAACACAGATTAAAAAAAGAAAATGTGCTGGACTAAGTAACTTTAGAGATGAGTGAAGTCTGTAAGATTAAAGGAACTGCATATGCTATTATACTCTGGTTGATAAAATTCTTTTACTTGCAGAAACAAATTAACAATTCTGATACTAGTATACATATATACTGAAATTGAGCAATGAAGTAAACAAATGGTGGAAACTAGAATTTTTACAATTGGAGTGGGAATTTATATATCAACAAAAGAGAAGAGGCTAGAATGATCCATGTGGCATTGTAGATCAGAGTTGAAAACATCAGTACAAACTCATGTTTGACTTAATATAGATATAAATAACAATTGTTATAGATATGTATATGTACACAGATTAGTATATAGACTTTTTTTCTCCTCTGTCGAGTGGTTCCAAGAGAAATAACACCCAAGTAGCAACAAGCACACCTAGTATCCAGCTCTTGGTTTCTAATACCATTTACCAATCAGAGGGCTCCTTGGAGACATTAATTACTCTAGGACTAGAGTAGAAAAAATACAAGATAAGCCTGTAACATCTTGTAGCACCAGGAAGTAAGGAAGAGATCAAAGAAAAACATGGGGACATGTCAAAGAGGCACAGGTGCCAACTTTGAAAGATCTTCTAATGGTCAAAATGGAGCAATCAAGCAATAATATAAACTAAGTAGTATTGGATTATCGTCCAAAGTATAAAATAAGCATTTGTAAGTCTATTCAAATATAAATAAATTATTGAATAAATTAATAAATTGGCAAGAATAGTCAAATCTTATGCCAAAAAACTCCAAATAGTTTATATAAATAGTCCACCCCAAGGGAAGAGATGCATAATTTTCTGCTCCTTAAGTGCTCTCTGTTCATAGTAACTTCCTTTCAAAGAGCAGAGTATGGAGAGAGGTCAAAAGAGCAATTTTACAGTGAAGAAACCTAACATCACTTCAGTCAGATAATTAGAGTTAACACCAACAGTCATAAATCATGTTGAACTCGATATAATGAGATGTAAATGGCACTTTATCCCTGTGATCTTCCACCCCCAAATCTATAAACCCTGTCTAATCATAAGAAAAACATCAGACATATGCAAGTTAAGGGTTAACAAAATATTGAACAATACTTTTCAAAGCTGTTAAGTTCTAGAAAAATAAGCAAAGACTTGGAAAGGAAACTATCGCAAAGCAGAGGAGCCCAAGGAAGCACAACAACTAACTGCAATGTGATATCCTAAATTGGATCTTGAAACTAAATAAGGACATTAGGTAAAATCCAAGGATATCTGAATAAGCTGTGGACGTTAGTTAATAATGACAAATCAATATTGGCTCATTAATTGTAGCAAATAATAATGTAAGATTTCTACGTAGCATATAGGTACTATCTGTATTAGCCTCCCAATTTTTCTTTAACTCAAAAACTGTTCTAAAAATAGTCTATTAATTAAACATCAGAAAAGAAAAAATACAGATAGAATAATTTTTAAACCATCTCATATTGATGGAGCTTTTTCTAAGATTATGAAAAGGATAGAAAAATCTATTGATGAGTAAATAATAAAAATCTTGTGACCAAAACGAAAAGCAAAAGAAAAGTATGGCAGTATAAGAACCAAGTATAAAGACAAATAAAAACCTCGGGAAATACTTACAGTATATAGCTCTTTATAGAACTAATTTCCTTAAAATATAGAGTTATCATGAATCAATAAGGAAAATACCAACAACACAGCAAGGGATGGAATATGGTCATGAGCAGATAGCTTACATAGAAACATCATTAGTGTGACAGTCTATGTCTATGCCAAGCAGCAATGGTGAAGTATTGTCTTGGCTGGAGCAGCCAGTGGATTATGACTTAAATGCTCTTCCACATGCATTCACACATGCCTGGTTTTTAGGCACTGCAGAAGATGTTGTGGTATTAGTGATATCCTTGGATAAATTACTACTACTTGAATGAGTGGGAGTAGTAGATTCAGTGGCTTGCAAAGCTTACAATTGTTGTAAGAAGGGAAGAATTGTTGAAGAAGAGAGTTGTTGATATTTATGTCAGTCAGGAGGGGTAAGATTGTATCACAGTAACAAATAAACCCCAAATCTCAAGGACTTTACACAAGGAAAGCTTATTTATCACTCTATAGATTCTATAGAGAGTCTAGGTGATTTTCTGGAGCAACCGTTCCCCTGTTAGTGTCTCAGTAATCCAGGCTACATTAATTTGTGAAAAACATATAGCCCCCTATATGATCATGACAGTAGGGCCAAAGTAGTGAGTTGCATCAGCAAACGAATGCTTCAGGTCAGTATTAACATATTTTTCTTCTGCTCACAGTCTGTTGGTCAGAAACAGTCACATTGTTCAAGCTAGAAGGAGGCAAAAAACGGGTATGGCAAATAATAGTAATTTCTACGACACACCCACCTTCACTTTGTTCTTTCCAAAATGTATTTCTTTGCAATTATTATGTGTTAGTGTCCCTCTTATTCAAATATCATTGATCCCAAAGCTGTCTTCAATCCTCTAGGTACTCATTCCACACCACACATTCTCCTTGAAGAATTGCTTTCTTTTTGCTTCAAATATCATTGTATTCAGTTAGCTGTGAAATTGAGACTTTATATTCCCAGGTTCTTTCCTGAGCTCCATATCTAAATTTCTCATTTTCTACCCATTTTACCTGAATTTCCCATGAGTACCATAGGGTACATACATTTCAGACACAATCATCTTCTTCAGCAAACCCTCTTGTTCTTGACTTCCATCTCATTTAATGGAAGAACCCTTCTGGGACACCCAGATTCATTTCTGAAGTATTCCTCACAATTGTCCCATTATTGGGTTATTGAAAGAATCTCAAGGCAACTTCCTTGTGTCTACATTTTATTCATTCAACAAGTTTTACAACAAATACTATGTGTTATGAGCTACGCTTACCTTCTCTAATTTATTATTAGCATATCATCAAACACATTTTCCCTGATACATATAAGTATATATTTAATGTAGTGACATAATATATAACTCAAAGACAATAGCAAGGTTTATTTTTAAAAATTAATCACTGAGAACCATAACAAATTTATTTCTTCAAAAAAGTAACCAGTCAGGGATTACTTTTTTTTTTAAACTCTAGACCCTCTTACTCTTTCAAATACAAGTGTGTGGCTTATCCATAGTAGCATATTTTACACAATGTGTGGCACCTTGCTTTATTAACCATACATGCTTGAGTCTACAAGTAGATAGATATGCCTTATTATTTGTAATATCTGCATATCAATTCATTTCATGAATCTATTATTATTTACTTAACCAGTTTTCTATTGATGGATATTTAAATTATTTCCACAAATTTGCTGCTGTGAATGATGATTAAATACTTTGTAAATGTACACATGCATGTATGTATATATGTGCAATATTCATGTATAAATATATCTATAGAATAAAATTTCTAGATATAAAATTGTTGGATCAAATGATATATTTTTTCTTGTTACGTTTTTGTTTTGTTACTAATACATAGCAATTGTACATATTTATGGGGTACATGTGGTACATTTATTTTCAGTTTGATGTGTTTCCATATTACTCATTCATGGAAATTATACCAGCCTTGGCTAAGTATACGGGTGTGTGTGTACAGAGGGGTATTCCACAAGATCGGGTAAAACTTGACTGTGAATTGGTAAGCTAAACAATTTTTGGGTACTACACAAAAAACAGATATTTAAGTCTGGACCAATTGTAGGAAAGAAACTTTAGTATTCTTTCTCACACATTTAGTGGAAACTCAAAAGGAGTCATGTGTTAGTAATAAGAATAAACTATCCCTGGAGTGAAGCCTACTCTATACCTGTTCTAGAAAAGCTTTAAAACAAACCTTGAAGTAATAAAACTATTTCACAAGTAATTCAACTGCCTGCTAAAATGGAGCATAGCATTACTCAAAGTAAAGAAAGCAAACAAACAAAAAGTTCCAGACTTTTGATAATGTAATATCCACAAGGTCCTACATACAACAAAAAAATCACTAAACATGACAAAAACCAGGAACATGTGATCCTTGACTAAAAGGAACATCAATTCATGTAAATGTAAACGAAGTAAATACTACAAAAAAGAGGAGATAGTGTTAGCCTAGAGAGAATTGAAGGACACAATTATATGATCTACTTTAAATATATAAGCAAGCAGATTTTAAAAAGAGATTGCTCATGAAAGAATGCTACTGCTTTAGGTAATAACTTATTAATGGGTTTCTTGCTTAGAAGTGTTGGAAAATGCAGCTGTATGGGTTGGAAATAACAGGAAGCAGAGTCTGAGTCTTGGAATAGCAAAACAGCAGGAAATGGAAGGATAAAATTTGATAACAAGTTATACGTAGTAGGGCCTAGAGCCAAAATCTAATAATAAATTCTGCCCAACTCAATAGCTGACTATGTGACTACATGGGAAAGAGGGAGATCAATCTATGAGGCAGAACCACTTCTCATGAGACCTGTGGCTTGCTGATCCTTTGACTGAAGCTGTTTTCCAACTTTCACAGTTTGGGCTGAGCATAATTTCTGGCAAATAATTGGCTGGCTATTAAACTAAGTATGTAAGATGAAAGTCCCAGAGGAAAAGGCTAAAAACAAATAGTTATAATAAAATTTTACAAAGAAAAAACTGATTCAAGATACCAATGGCTGCATATGTGAGGAAGACGGATTTCACAGTCTGAATCCTGACAGGTTAATTGCAATAAAGTAACAATGATAATCATCATCATCATAATAACATCAATAAAAATGGTGGAAAAACAAAACAGAGTTAGTATAATATTTTTCAGTCAAATAATTGCTAGATATGCAAAAAAATGAAAAGTGAAAACAAATGCGACTCATTCTCAGAAAAAATATTAGTCAACTAAAACTGATTCTGGATGAAACATCATTCTGTATTTAGTCCACAAAGACTTCAAAGCATCTTTTATATATATATAGTGAAAGAATGAAAAAAAAATGTTCAAAGAATTAAATAAAAATGTGTTCACAGTCAATGGCCAGATAAGATATTTCAACAGATAAATATAAATTATAAGAAATAATCAATAGATATTTTAAAGTTTAAAATTGTAATATCTAAAAAAAATTCTCTAGAGGAGCTCATTAGTATATTTGAGGTGGCAAAAAATAAAGAACTCGTGAACTTAAATATGAATGATAGAAGTTAGAGTCCAAATAAGGAGAAGAGGGAAGAAGGATTAAAGAAAACGTAGCAGAGCTGTTAGTATCTGTGTAACAAGATCAAGAATGCTAACATAAGTGTTATTGAACTTCTAAAAGACAAAAAAGGAAACCTGGCAGAAAATCAAATATTAACTCGCAAATCTGAGATGCACAATAAATCCTAAGAAAGACAAACACAGAGGAAACTACATTGGAGTTATGAAAGGTGAAAACAAAGAAAAAAAATTTTGAAAGAATAAGATAAAATGATAAGTTATATTCAGGCAAAAAATAACATAATGACTGACTTCTCAAATAAAACAACAAAGACTTGAATTGAAATGACATGTTCAAAGGGCTTAAAAAACAAAAAGAAAATTATGAACTAAGAATTTTATATATAGCGAAACTATTTCTCAAGAAAAAGGTGAAAATGAATGCATTTCCAGATTATAATCACTCGAAAAATGCTAATAGAGATTCTTTAGGTCAAAGGACCAGGTGACAGCTTAGATATCATCAATAAATAAATAAATAGCATCAGAAATAGTAAATGTGTCCATAAATATAAAATGTTATTATATATAATCTCTTACCTTTTAGTTTGCTTTAAAGTATACTGTTGGAAGATGGCAGCAGAGCCAGTCAGACTGTGCGAGTCCCTGTGTGAATGAGTGTATGGATGAATTTGCATGTGTGTCTGTGTATAAGTGGGCATGTGAGTGGTTGACTGAGTAGGGACTCAGGAGCAAGTAGCCAGGGCTCTTCTGGTGAAGCAACTGGTGGTGCACCTGCTCTGCTTGGACTCTAGTGCTTCCTGGGACAGAGAAGCTGAGCTCCTTTTTCTAAAACCAACAAAGCCCTTCCCAGGAAGAAGCTGCCAGGAGCAACTGCTGGTGCCAGACTCTGCCCCAACACTGCAGTGCCAGGCTGGACACTGGCAGCGAAGGCCACAAAGGGAGCACAGTGAGGGAGCCAGAGGTAGAGTCCCACTGGAGAAGACAAAACAGGCACCATATCACCATCTTGAAAACTCAGCAAGGAAGTGCTCCAGCATGCTCACCATCAAGCAACAGACCTGCACCCTGTGACCAGCAGTTTGACTACTCTGGGGTTGATTGTGACCCAGAGGGAATATTCCAAAAGCAGAAACTTCAGAGGGACAGGATGAATGCGGAGTCTCAGACATCCCATCCCCTACCTACCCTTACCCAGCTGCAGGACAAAGGGTGTGACCAGAAAAGGATGGGGAAGACCCCCTTAGAGATCACCAGTGAGTCCTGGGCTGACCCAACCCCTCACCCACAACAATTCTCTGAACATCAGACCTACATGATTGTGTCACAACTGAGAGGGACAAACCCAGGTGGATCCTGGATGGAAGCCATGCTATAAGAACTCTACTCTGGGATAAGCCTGGTTGGATTACTCACCCCAGCACCTTGGGAAAAGACAATCCCACACCTACCCACTGGAAGAGATCCCCCTGACCATAAGAGAGTGGAAGAGAAGAACTGATACCCCATTCACCCCTACCACCACCTGCCCTCCTCCCCCCATGGGCCAAGTGCTGGGAGATTGTGAATGAGCCCACAGCCCCACAGGAGACAACAGAACCTGCCACAAGAGAGCACTTAGTGTCCATACATTTTTCTTTTAATTGTTTAATTTTGGGGGAGAGGGTTTCTTTTTTGTTCTTCTTTTATTTTGATTTAATGTGAGTGTGTGAATGTGTATGTGAGGGTTCAATTTGCATTACCTTCACCCCTTTTTTCCTTCTTTCATTTTGTTTTCTGTGTGTGTATGTGAGTGCTTGAATGTTCATTTTTCAGTTTTTCTTTTTTTCTCTTCTTTTGTTTTGGCTTTGTGTGTGTGTGTGAATGTGTGTGTGAGGGTTCTATTTGCATCCCCTGCTTTTCTTCTTCTTCTTCTTCTTCTTCTTCTTCTTCTTCTTCTTCTTCTTCTTCTTCTTCTCTTCTTCTTCTTCCTCTTCTTCCTCTTCTTCTTCTTTTGTTTTTTTACTCTGTGTATTTGGTTTCCCTGTTTTTTGGTGTGTGTGTGTGTGTGTGTGTGTGTGTGTGTGTGTGTGTTTTCTGTTTGCTTTTTTCATCTTTCCATATTATTTCTTCTTGTTTTTGTTTTGTTTTTTCTGGTTTTAAGTTTTTAATTTTTTTATTATTTTTGGTCATTCTATTTCATTCTACTTTTCTCTTTTCTCCTTATTGATTTTATCTTATCTTGGACTCAGGGGGTGCACACACATACCCATTGCATCATCATATAGGGGGTGGTGTGAAGTGGGTCTCAGGGGGTCCATACCCCAGTCAGTGAACCTTGTGACTTGCAAGCAGTTTCTGAATCCTAGATACACACTCTCCCCCTTATTCAACTCTCAGAAGTAAAAGAGACAGTAAAACTTCCCACCCACAGCCCTGTTTCAAAATAGAACAAATTCGGAGGCCCTAATCAGAGAATAGAGAGCTGAGCAAACAGCAGAAGTGAAATATCCTTCCACTACCACTGAATAATGAAATTAAAGAGAAAAGACAGCTGGGCATGGTAGCGCGTGCCTGTAAGTCCGGCTACTTGGAAGGCTGAGGCGGAAGGATCGCCAGAGCCCAGCAGGTCGAGGCTGTGGTGGCCGGAAGCGGCCACTGCACTCCAGTCTGGGCAACAGAGTGAGACTCCGACTCAAAAAAAAAAAAAGAGAAAAGAAAGACATCTGTCACAATTGAGGAAAAATCAAAGGAAGAAGGCAGGTAATTTCATGTGTACCAAGGAGGCAACATCTGAAAAATTAACCTCAGAGCCCAAATAATGGAAATCACCAGTGATTGACCCCAGAATACAACAGGGATTAGGGAATGAATTAGGGAATGAATGAATAAGACTCAAGAAAGACAAGATGCAACACCAAAAGAACTTGTAACAGAAATTTTGGCTATAAAAAGCTACATCCAGGAAATAAATAACAAAATGACAAGCATGAAAAGCAGAATTGGCTGAGGTGAGTGGATTGCCTGAGCCCGTGGGTTCAAGACCTGCCTGGGCAACTTGGCGAGACCTCATCTCAACAATAAATCAAAAATTAGCCAGGCGTGGTAGCGCGCACCTGTTGTTCCTGCTACTTGGAAGACTGAGGTGGAAGGATCGCCGGAGGCCAGCAGGTCAAGGCTGCAGTGGCCGGGAGCAGCCATTGCACTCCAGTCTGGGTGACAGAGTGAGACTCCAACTCAAAAAAAAAAAAAAAAACAACCAAAAAGTAGAATTAACCAAACAGAAGAAAGAATCTCAGAGCTTGAAGAACAAAACAAATAATTAACCTGATCCTTTAAAAATATAGAAAAAAAACTCATAAAGAAAGAACAAAGCCTCCAAGAGATGTGCACTTTTATCAAAAAGCCAAACTTTTGCCTGATCCCAGAAGCAGAATGGGAAGCAGAGAACATCTTGGGTATTCCAGGAGATTATCAAGAAAATTTTCCCCATCTCACTAGAAATGTGACTATCCAAGCACAAGAGATTCGGAGAACTCCCACAAGATATCAAACGAGAACACCAACCCTACACACATAGTAATTTGCCTACACAATGTAGGTATAAAAGAAAAAATCCTAAAGGCAGCAAGAGAGAAAGGTCAGACTACCTACTGGGGAAAACCAATCAGAATAGCAGCAGACCAGAGACCCAGTAGGGACTGGAGTTCAATTTGCAAAGTTCTCAAAGATAAACAATTTCAACCAAGAATTTCCTACCCAATCAAGCTCAGCTTCTTCAGTGACAAAGAACGGAAATCCTTCTCAGACATCCAATCCCTAACCAATCATGCTGCTTCCAGACCAGCTCTACAGGAGACACTCAAGAAGTTATTAAGCACAGAAGAGAAAAAAAAAAGATCATGAACTTCACAAAAGTAAAGGAAAACACAGAGCCAACAAAGCATACAATTCACCTGCAAAATTGAAAACACACACACATATTAACATCAAAGTTAAAATAGCCTTTTAAAAGCCCCATAACAGGGATAAACTCTCACATTTCAGTAAGAAGCCTGAACATCAATGGACTAAATGCACCACTGAAAAGACACAGAATGGCAAACTGGATTAAAAAACTCAACCCAACAACATGCTGCCTCCAGGAAAAACATCTCACTACAAAGGATACCCACAGACCTAAAGTTAGAGGATGGAAAATAAATGCTCAGGTGAACAAAAAACAAAAAAGGCAGGAGTCACAACTTTAATATCAGACAAAACAACCTTCAAGCTATCAAAAATTTAAAAAGATATGAAAGGACACTACATAATGATAAAAGGTTCAATCCATCAACAAGAAATATCCATCCTAAATATACATACACACAACACAGGAGCAACAGGTTTTATAAAGCAACTACTAAGTAAACGATATTGACTCCAACATCATCATAATTGGGGACTGAAATATCCCACTAATAACCCTAGATAGATCAAAAAGGATAAAATCAAGAAGATACAGAACTTGATGCTTGACCAAATGGACTTAATAGATACCTACAGAACACTCCACCCAACAACCATGGAATATACATTCTACTCATCACCACATGAAGCATGCTTCAAGATTGACCACACACTTGGCCATAAATCAAGCATAAACAAATTTCAAAAGGTCAAAATACTGCCATGAACATTCTCAGACCACAGTGGAATAAAAATAAGCATCACCACCAACAAGATTCTCCCCAAACACACAAAGACATGAATACTAAACAGCATGATGCTGAACAACTCCTGGGTCAACAAAGATATTGGAACAAAAATTTAAAAACTCTTGCAAACAAATAAAAACAAAGACTCATCTTACAAAAATCTCTGGGATGACATGAAATCAGTGCTAAGAGGGGAATTTATAAATCTACACACACATCAAGAAAACAGAAAGGTCACAAGTTATTAGCCTAACAAATCACCCTAGGAAGCTGGAAAGAAAAGATCACCTAAACTCTAACTTCAGCAGAAGAATGCAGATTACCAAAGGAAAAAAAGCCCAAATATAGGACACAGAGAACAAAAATATCACAGAAAAAAATCAACAAATAAAGCTGGTTTTTGAAAAAATAAACAAGATTGATGGACCTTAGACAGATTGACCAAGGAAAAGAAAGAAAATGCCCAAATAAACACAATCAGAAATGTTAAAGATCAAGTCACAGCTGACACCAAAGAAATATAGAGATTACTATGCACAATTGTATAGAACAAACTTAAAAACCTAAATGAAATAGAGGACTGTCTGACATCACACAACCTCCCAAAGTTGAAAAAAGAAAAAACTGAGACCTTAACAACCCAGAAAATTGACTATGTCATAAGAAAACTACCTACAAAAAACATCCCTGGGTCAGATGGCTTTCCAGCAGAATTCTATAAAACATACAAGGAAGAGCTGATACCAATCCTATTTAAAGTATTCCAGGCAATGAGAAAGATGGAACTCTCCCCAAATCATTTTATGAAACTAACATCACACTCACACCCAAAATGGGTAAAGACCCAACAAAGAAAGAGAACTACAGGCCAACGCCTCTGATTAACATAGATGCAAAAGTTCTCAACAAGATTCTAGAAAATTGAATCCAACAACACATCTCAAGAATTATCTACCATGACTAAGTAGGCCTCATTCCCATAATACAAGGCTGGTTCAACATCTACAAGGATATAAATGCAATTTAGTACATCAATAGATGTAAAACCAAGAACCACATGACTATGTCATAAGATGCAGAAAAAGCCTTTGACAAAATCCTATATTCCCTCTTGGTAAAAACACTTGAATACCTTAGTAAGTGCCATCTACAATAAACCCACAGTCAACATATTGCTAAACAGATAGAAATTGAAAGCTTTTCCCTTGAAAGCCACAACAAGACAGACTGCCGACTCTCGCCCCTCCTGTTAAACATAGGGTTGGAAGTCTTAGCTAGAAGAAATCAGACAAGAGAAGGAAAACAGGGATATCCAAATAGGAAAAGAGGAAGCTAAGTTATCCCTTTTTGCTGATAATATGCTTCTGTACCTTGAAAACCTAAGAGAATCTGTCAAAACCTCTTTGCACTGACAAAGGACTTTGACAAAGTCTTGGGGAACAAAATAAATGTGCAAAAGACAGTTGCATTTTTATACTCCAATGACAACCAAGCAGAGAACCAAATAAAAAGCACAATTCCATTCACAGTAGCCACACACAAAAAAATGAAAATCCTTGGCATTTTCCGGTCTAGATAAATGAAAGAACTTTACAACAAAAACTACAAAACAAAGCTCAAAGAAATCAAAGAAGACACAAACAAGTGGAAAAATGTTCCATGCTCATGGACTGGAAGAATAAACATTGTTAAAATGTCCATCTTAGCCAAGGCAATCTACAGATTCAACAAGATACCTATTAAATTACCAGCATTATTCACAGACTTGGAAATGACAATACGGGAATTCATATGAAAACATAAATGACCACAAACAGTCAAAATAATCTTCAGAAAAAGAAACAAAACAAGAGGTATCACACTTAAAGATTTTAAACTTTATTATAAGCCTACCATAATCAAAACAGCCTGGTTTTGTACAAGAACAGGCATATATACCAATGAAACAGGATAGAGATTCCAGAAGCAAAACCTCAATTTCTCAACCAACTCTCCACCAACAACCACTGAGGAGAAGAGAACCGATTCAGTAAATGCCGCTGGTAAAACTGGCTGACCACATGCAAAAGAATGAAACAAGACACCTACCTATCACCATACACAAAAATCAACTCCTAATGGATCAAATACCTAACCATAAGACCTTAAACTGTAATAATCTTAGAAAACACAGGAAACACTTTTATGGAAATTGGAATAAGGAACCAATTCTTGATCAAAACACCAAAAACCTATGCCATAAGAGAGAAGATAGACAAGTTGGATCTCATCAAACTGAAAAGCTTCTGCAAAGCAAAATAACCCATCAAAAGAGTGGGGACACAGCCCACAGGATGGGAAAAAATATTTGCCAACTATATATCTGACAAAGTCCTAACATCCAGGGTCTACAAGGAACTCAAATGTGCTGAAAGGAAAAAAAACAAACAAACAGTCCCATTAAAAAGTGGGCAAAAGATATGAATAGACACTTCTCAAAAGAAGGCATATGAGTAGTCAACAGATACATGAAAAAATGCTCAGTCTCACTAATCATCAAATAAATGCAAATCAAAACTACACTGAAATATCACCTAACTGTAATCAGGATTGCCATCATT
This sequence comes from Tarsius wallacei, assembly GCA_963574415.1. NCBI lineage: Eukaryota > Metazoa > Chordata > Mammalia > Primates > Tarsiidae > Tarsius > Tarsius wallacei. Next base: position 34,190 of record CAUYQG010163235.1, read on the forward strand.
AATAACTCAAAAAACAACAGATGCTGGAGAGGATGTGGAGAAAATAGAATGCTTCTACACTATTAGTGGGAGTATAAATTAATACAATCTCTGTGGAAAACAGTGTGGCAATTTCTAAAAGATCTTAAAATCAACCTTTCATATGACCCAGCAATCTCCCTTCTGGAAATATACCCAGGGAACTCAAATCATACTACAAAAAAGATACCTGCACACACATGCTTATGGCAGCACTATTCATAATCGTAAAAACGTGGAACCAACCATGCTACCTATCAAAACTGGACTGGATAAAAAAAAAAAAAACAATATATAAAAAATGATGGACTATTATTCAACCATAAAGAAGGACAAAATTTTGGACTTTGCAGCTAACTTGATGGATCAATCTATCACACTCAGTGATCTATCACCAAAACAAAAAACTGAGTACCACATGTTCTCACTCATAAATAGACCCTGAATATTTTTCATAATACTATAAGAAAGTGATTGGCAGTAGTGGGACATTACCAGGGTAAGGGGGCAGCACATAACATCAATAAGGGTACCTAAACCAGGTGAAGTGAGGGTCAGTGGGAAGCTCCAACTTCCTGTACAATGACCACTTATGTACATAATCCTGAATTGTACCCACAACTTTAAAATAAAATTTAAAAAATAAGGTTAACAACTTATTTATTTATTTTTTTAAAGATGTGGGATACAATTCAGTTTTACATAAGTGGTCATAGTACAGATAGAGTTTGGTACACTTATTGATGTTATGTGCCTCCCCTCCCTCCCCTGGTGATGTTCCACTACTGCCAATCCCTTTCTTATAGTATTATGATAAATATTCAGGGTCCACTTATGATTTAGTACATGTAGTACTCAGATCTTTGTTTCTGTGATAAATCACTGAGTATTAGAGACTCTAATTCTATCCAAGTTGCAAAGTTCATAATTTTGTTTTCTTTATGGCTGCATAATATTCCATCATGTAGAAGTACCACATTTTCTTTATCTAGTCCACTTTTGATGGGCAGCACAGTTGGTTCCATGTTTTTGCTATTGTGAAAAATGCTGCAGTAAATGTGCACGTGTAGGTAACTTTTTTATAGAGTGATTTGAGTTCCTCCCAGTATATTCCCAGAAGGATGATTGCTGGATTGTATGGAAGGGTTATTTTTACATCTTTTAGAAATCACCACACTGTTTTCCACAGAGATTGTACTAGTTTGCACTCCCACTAGCCATGTAGAAATGTTCCCTTTTCCC